>VIAB01009725.1:0-12857 GCA_009801035.1 Oophaga pumilio | reverse complement strand
CGGGTGCTGTGGGGGACATTATAGTTTATGGAGAGGTGTAGGGGTCATAATACTGTGTGAAGTGCTGTGGGGGACATTATACTATATAGGAGGCTGAAGGAGATGTTATACTGAATGGGGGCTTTGTGTGATATCATACTGTGTGGGCTGTGGGGTCCATCATACTGTATGGGAGGCTGTAGAGAACATTATACTGTGTAAAAGAAAGTGAGGGACATCATAGTGTATGGGGGCTATGAGGGACATTATACTGCATAGGGGGCTGTGGGGACATTATACTATGTTTAAGGGGTTGTGGGGGAAATGAAACTGTATGGGTTCTGTGGTGACTAAAACTGTATGGGAGGCTGTGGTAGACATTATGCTGTATATAGGGGGCTATGGGTATATCATACTTAATGGGTGGCTGTGGTGACCATACTCTATGGGGGGCTTTTGGGGGGGCATCCTACTGTATATAGGAGGCTGTAGTGGACATTATGCTGTATGTGGGGACTGTGGTGGATATCATACTGCATGAGGTTCCTCCCCCTATACAGCACCTATTAAAATCAGTATCAGTACATGAATCAGTATATGCATATAGCACCAAAACCAACATCAGTAAATGATTACTGCACAAGAACCATCATCAGTTTTTTTGCAAGCTGTATTTGTCCGATGATGGATGCAAACACCATCACAAGTATCCATTTTCCATTTAACTATATTTTGGTCTGTCTGGTTACCATTAGGGTAGCCATAAAATGCTGGACACCTTAATTGAAACAAAATGGTCCCCATTATATTTAAGCTGTATTAGTTTCGATGACTAAACTTTGGAATTTAAAATATAGGATTTCAAGAATGAATATCGCTATTTGTTCCTGGTGTTATGTGAACGGTCTACAAAAAGTGAGTGGTTCCCTATATCTAACTGTGAAATTGCATCATCTGTTATGCCACACCCCTAAAGTACAACACTTTTTTATTTTTGCTGGTATTTGGTATTTTTTTGTGAAAAATGTAACTATTCTAGTGAAATCTTTGTTATCTAACTCATCTGGGGGAAAGGGGCTGCTCAGAGGATGCACTCCCTTCTTGTCTTGGAGTCCAAGTAGCAATCTTTATGAAGTGGGACCTCTTCCAAGCAGCCAAATTTTAACATATTGCTCAATGCACTAAAAACATGTTGGCTCCCAGGATGGAGGATGCAACCTCTGCCCAGTTGTACAGATGGCCCTGTACTCTACTTCTGATAGTTTGGTCACTTATTCATGGTTCTGTGCAGGCATTGTCCCCACAGACTTGTTTGCCCACAGACATTCCCATTTAATCACTGAGTAGGACCACCCACTGGACTCATATGTATACAAACACAAAGGATTTCAATAAATACATTTCAAGTTGTACTGAAAAATTTCCAACAAACCTATATGCCATACTCAGCTTCCAAAGATCACACTGTACAATGTGACAGATTCCCTTTGATGTTATTTTATAACTACTCCTTCTTTTAGTATGATTGGAGTTTATTAATTTTATAGCAGAATCAAATGTATAAATGTAAAACATACAGAAGGTGTTTATGTCTCAGGGATTACCTATTACCTTCAAATTCCTTAATCTGCAAAAATCCTTGCCAAAAATCTGTACCTTCAAATATAAATTTTAAACTCTACAATATTCTTACTGATGCCTTCAGATTGCATGCCTGGGTTGTGTCAAATTGAGATTGGCTTAAAATCTTTACCCTGACTCACAATATATCAATTGCTTGTTGCGGTCAAGCAAAGAACTGTAACTCCTTAGTGATGGAGCTCATTTTGGTCTTAAAGGGAATCGGTCAGTTGGAATAACCCTCCTAACCCGTCTATATGGGCATGTAGGTCATAAGAAAGTTGAATAAAATGATACTTTGATATCTGCAATCCGTTGTGTTATTACATGGAGATTCATGATTTTCTTAAATGTAAAGCATAACCGTTGTTTTAATTTTAATTTCATTAATCAATAGTACATATGAAGACAGACTTTCTCATTACTGAGATAGGAGATGGCAATGGCTACTGCTAAGATTCTATCTAGATAGAAAGGAAGAGGAGAAGTGAGGAGCTCTGTCTCTAGCTCCTCTCTCCTCCTGTCTACATAGAATCTCATCAGTAGAAACTGCACTCTCCTATCTCAGTAATGGAGAAGTCTGTCTTCACTGATAATATACATTACAAAGTTGCTTATATTCATGTGTACTGTTGATTTATGAAATAAAAATTAAAAAGATGGTTACGCTATAAGATCTTTGTGCCGGACACAGATCTGCATAAGAATCTGCATCCAGAGCTTATTTTAAATGAATGAGTGCGTTACCAGTGTAAGTCTTGTAATGACTGATAGTCTTTTCTCTTCATCGCACTGCAGAGCTGTATGTGATTATAGCTAACACAATATAGCAGAGCTGATCATTGTCCAGTTACAAACACATCTACAATTGTAGCTCTCCTCACATAGTTATAATCAGGCATAGCTTTGTAGCTGAGCTGACAACACTAACACATCTTCAGCTTCCATCTCACAGGCAGCCAGTGTGGGAGGAGGGTGGTATAGCTTAGCTGACAGCACTATGAGAAGAGAGCTACAACTGCAAATGTGTTTGCAAAGAAACAATGGTTATCCCAAACATGGCAATATTTCATTTGTGGTCAAAAACAGTTGTGTCGGCACACAGCAGAGTTTGGAAGGGAAGACGTGCCATTTATTTTTTTAGTGCAAATTTTGTTCAAATAGATTGTGGACACTGTTTAGACAAGATGGTCAGTGGGTGCTCTCGTCCTCTGGCCCAGCTGTCTTTAGAAAGACCATATGGACCAGGGCTCATCCCACTGAATGCCAGCACTCCATTCGTGTCAGCAGTATACTACTCAGACAAAACAAGGTGAGGGTAAAACAGGGTGGCAATAATTTATAGAACCACCAACAGACAATAACATATAGAAGAGTCCCAGCAAATACCCAAGATGGTGCAAATTACAGAGTCTCACCCTTCCATTGGCTCACCGGGATTGGAGCAGCTACAACTTTGGGGCTTCCAGGGTTGACTACCCCATCCAATGGTACCTTGCATTAGGTGGGCACCAAAGAAAAAAAGGTAACGACAAGCTTAGGAAGCTGACAGTCTGTCGAGGTATGTGGCCAGGTGACCTGATTGTCCCAGTCTGGATTCTCCAAACGTATTTGAGGGTTCAGTGGTGGATAATGGAGCAGATCTGTGTTCCTGAGGCTAGTGCCATGGTCCCTTAAGCTGACATCCTGTAGAATATTATTATTATTATTATTGTTTATTTCTATAGCACCATTGATTCCATGGTGCTGTACATGAGAAGGGGTTACATACAAATTACAGGTATATAATATATCAAATATCAAAATATATCAGAATATCAAATCTGTGTCAATCTTGATGGAGCCATGGTGTCCTGGCAGCTGTCCTGTAGAGTGTTCATGGCTGTGGTTTTGTAAAAGTCCCCTGATACAAAGGCAGATTCACATTTTATAGTTCACAGCTCTTATTCAGGCATTTTTCCATAGGATAGGGGGAAGGAGGCAGTGGCTCATCTCTCATTGTTTGAGTATTTAAACAATTTGCATAGTTTATCCTCCTCTGTTTTGCAGGTCAACTGCATGGCATGGTACAATGCGCAATCAACATATTAGCAAATATTGATTGTTCAATGACCCTGCTTCCCTGTCTTGCAAAGATAGCAGACAATAACCTGTATGAGCTGATATAAGAGGTAAACAGCAGCTATAGAGCAATTTCACAAACATCAATTCTAGTGTCAACATTCAGACTCATATGACAATAGTCCATGTGTCTTGACCAACCAAAGAAAAACACATAAATTCAATAGTCAATGTTCAGACAATAGCTTATGTCTCCAGGCCTACTGAAAATAGACAACTAGATAATTAAGATTAAATTCTGTGTCATCATAGACACCATGTAGCATTTGCAGAGTACATTAGATGCCAAAACAGCCAGAGGCAGCCATACCATTGGTGCAGCCAATGCAACTGCACAGTGGCCCAAGAAGTTAGGGGGGCCACTATCACCTCCAGGGCTGATGGAATTGTGCATTATGATGAGCTAAAGGCCCATGTATTGTTCTTGCACACAGTCTCTTCTGCCTGTGTCCGCCCTTGGTCCAGTATATGTCTTTATAACGTTATTTTTAAATAGCCTACATGGCTTCAGGAAACATTGTTTAGGAATGTGTTTTAGAAGTCACTAAAAACCTAATCACTCTGAAGATCAATAAGAATTGTATCTCTATTAATTTATTAAGAATAAATACACAACAGAACAGAAAATTGCTACAAACAGCTTCCCTTTCTCATCTTCTATGGACTGTAGAGGAGAACTTGATAAGACAGATCGCATGGTAAGGATCACAACAGTAATGTGAAGAAACTGATATCAACACCTCTGATGGTGAAAAGCAGAATATCCAGAACATTCTGGATACATTACAAAGCCATTTATGCCTGTATCATATATAAGGCATTTCTTAAATACTACAAAACAAGGTTCATCAGGGCTATAGATCAACATGTAACAAAGCTGAGGAAACTTGCAGAAATGTGTGAATTTTGAGTATCACAAGAGGAACTTATGCGAGACAGATTAGCTCTCGAATCAAGAAACATTAAAAGGGATTGTTCCCTTGTTAAATGCTGTATTCCCCCATGTACCACAGAAAACCTTATACTCACCACCCCACACTGGCTGTGTTGGTGCTGGTTCTCCCAGAGCTCATGTAACATTGTTACGCTATGTAAATGCTACAGCCTATCAGTGTCTATTTTGCTTTTTCGTCCATCGGACATCCGAATTTCGTCCAAGGGATGTCCTTTTATTCAAGAACGAGAATACTCAGAGTACGAGATCTAAGGTTATGGAGAGTTATACACATGCAGAAGCCTTGAATTTATAGAAATGCAAATACAAGCAATGCAAGATAAAAAAAGCAAAACTGAACCTATAAATTATACTGCAAAAACAGGACATAACAGTGATTGGTCTTTGAGATTTTAAATAGTTTTGTGATTTTATCTATATAGATGAGCCAAATCATCCTTACAAGGGATCAATTAGAAATCCTACAAAAGGGACTAATATTCTCCCCTACTAACAACTTTGATCTCTTTAGAGCTACCACAAGGACCTGTAACTTTTTTTTCCCGAAAATTGATTTTAAAAAAATTATATGATAAAGGGACAGCGTGTACATCTATGGACAGTGAAATGGAAAGACAGTCATTGCAGGCACTTGAAAATCTCTTGAAGGAGCCTGCTACCACCACAGGTATGTTGCTTCAATGTTGCTTCCCCAGATAAACAAAGTTTCCCCCTTTGTCGTTGTGTCTGACGGCAGAAATTTTTACCAAACTTGTATTAGAAGATTTTCATGAAATTACAACCAGACGGAGGTCTGACAATTTAACATCTAAACACAGAAAAGCATTGCGTGAGTTGCAAATGTATGATGACATCGTGATCAAACCGGCCGAAAAGGGGGGAAACATTGTTCGGTGGCCTAAAGCAATGTGTGAAAGGGAAGCTCTAAGACACCTTAGAGATAGGAGTACCTACTTAAAATTAGATCAATGTTCCTCAGTTCCTTCTCTACTGAACTAGAGAAAATTCTGGTACAGGCATTTGAGAAGTGAATTATTCCTAAACAAATCCTATATGGACTTCTAACAAAATCACCATGAATCACCACATTGTACTTTATGCCTGAAGTGCAAAAAAATTCCACTGATCCTCCAGGTCGTCCCATTGTGTCTGGCACAGGGGGACTATGTGACCCCATGTTTAAATTCATTGATCATTATCTATGTCCTGATCAGGATCAATGGAATTCAATTGGAAGAGGACATGTTTTCAGTTACCGCAGACATGTCCTGCATCCATCATGAGGATGGTCTGGAGGCGGTCCACTTCTTCCTGGGGATGAGAAACTGGGATGGCCAAATATGCAAAATAATTATTGAACTTTTGACTTACATACTTACAATTTTTTGGTATTTAAGGATGTCTTATATTTGTAGCAGAGCGGCACTGCCATGGGTGCGGCCTGCACGCTCTCCTTCTCCAATCTTTTTCTAGGATACTGGGAGAGGGAAATTTTTGGAGTGGATGACTCCCAGTCCGCGGACCATGTGCAGTCCTGGCTACGCTATATTGATGACATGTTTATCATCTGGCAGGGGTCTAATGCCAATTGCAACAATTTATGCAACAACTAAATTGCAACAGATTTAACATCAAACTAAGTTAAATATCAAGTAAAACTGAGGTGGATTTCCTGGACATTAAAATTGAAACTGACCAACATTTGCACTTGTAGACTGATGTGTGCCGGAAGCCCACCTCAGTTAATTCGCTGTTGCACGCTTATTCAAGCCATCCTTACAATACCATCAGGATCATCCTCAGGATGAGGCGGATCTGTTCCTTAGATTTCATATTTGAGGCACAGTAAACTGACCTCACCAAGAGGTTTCAAGCTAGGGGATATAGCAACAGGTGCATTAAAGCAGGATATTCAAGAGCTAGGCACCCGGGATGCATTATTATACCCGCATACTAAAAAGAATAAAAAGGAGGATAAAATTCGGTTTATCCCCACATATTGGGGAGTGAGCCTCAATGAGGAATTGCCCACAAAAACACTGGAATATGTGGAAAATGGAACCAGCTCCTTCCAAGCACCTAATAGATTATCCCCTCATGACCTCAAGGAGGAGTAGGAGCCTTGGGGACATGTTGGTGAATAGCAATTATATCCTTACTAACAAAAAGAGCCCCTTTGGATCTAGGGGTCCTACCTCCGGCTGTTTCCCATGCGGAAACAGTGTCACCAGCAAAGCACCCCCACACCATCACACCACCTCCTCCATGCTTCACGGTGGGAACCAGGCATGCAGAGTTCACCTTTTCTGCGTGCAAAGCAGTAATCAAAGCAAAAGGTGGCTACTTTGAAGAACCTAGAATATAAGACATATTTTCAGCTGTTTCACACTTTTTTGTAAAGTGTAATGTATAATTCCACATGTGTTAATTCATAGTTTTGATGCCTTCAGTGTGATTCTACAATTTTCATAGTCATGAAAATACAGAAAAATCTTTGAATGAGAAGGTGTGTCCAAACTTTTGGTCTGTACTGTACATGATGTGATGCTTGTGTTCACTTTCCTTTTTATTCTCATTACATATATGCTTTCATGTTACATATTTATCATGATAAACACTTGTATTTTTGCACAATATTTTTATACAGTATATGTTTTTGGTGCATAACATTGTAATCTTCTGTCTGTAAATAATATAGCACAAGCACTTTCAATATTTAATATTTGCCATTCTCTTGTCACAATGTTTACAATATAGCACTGGTCACTTTATCCTTTTCTAAATACGTACAGTATGTTATGATATAACACTGATTGTTATATTGCACTCTGTCCTAGTAATCACACAGTCTTCATCACTTACACATCGTATTACAGTTGCGCGTGCGTGGTGTGTCGGGCTCCCTTTCAGTCCATTCACCTCGCAGTCCTGTCAGCGCCTGCGTGATGCGGGACCTCGCGCCGGCCGCCTCTCGCGACGATGATGTAGACGTGCAGAGGTGGGTGAGAGGAGACTGTATCCCGGCACACTACGCATGCGCGATATTGTAAAGGTTTGTCGGATGCAGTAAAGAGCAGGAGGCACAGAAGGGGTTAACAAGAATTTTACTTTAACAGGTTATCTTAGAATTAAGGGAATACTCCACACAGGGAGATGATTTGGCAACGACACACGAGGTATGGGAACTGAACTTTCACAAACAAATATACAATATCCAAAATAAGGGAAGGGAATATGAGCGTAAAGGCTCATCGGTTGGAGTTCTTGTTGGGGGACAGTTGGAACAACTCCCCATGGCGTCGCAGTTCGTGGACAAAGTCTCTGGCTCTGCTGCGTAGGAACGAGATGCACTGTCATCCTGACCATGCCAAAGTATCCGGGTCTGTTGGTCTTGGGTCCGTTGGTGCGTGGAAACAGTTCCTTCTGTTGGCTCCTCAGGAGTGACACAGTACACCGGCAGCACACCGCCGTACAGGCTGCAGGAGTGGCAAGGCCTCACACGGACACACAAAGTTCGGGAAAATGAGAAACATCTACTGCACTGCACGTTATGGGTCTGGCTGGTAGAAGGGCACCCGGTAATGGCTGGAAGGGTGAGTCAGTCTGCAATGAACTGGCATCAGCGAAAGTGATAACCGAAGCAGAGGAGAGGGAGTCAACCTTCGTCCTACTCTGTCGTCGCCTTCCCGCCAAGTCTCTCGTGTTCCCGTGCTCGGTCCCTTTTATCTCCCCCACGCCCCCTTCTGTCAGGTGCTCAGGCCCTTCCCATACAGACAAGTCATCCCCCGGCAACAGTGGTGATGGCCCCTATAGTTTCGGCTCCAGAGCACTTCTCAAACCGGCAACACTGTTCCTGTTCATCCTCTTACACTAACACAGCACACCATTTGCTGATATCCGGTCATGTGACCGGAACAGTGGCATATTTATACCTGACACTATTCACACATAAGACATGCCCCCTAAGGGTGGGGAAACGCAAAACGCGCGTTGGGGTACGGGGCCGACTTCAAGGCAAGACACATATCATGGGTAAATACCGTAGATAACGCTAATACTTTCCTCCTTTTCTTGCAAACTTGCAATGTGTTCAATCATGACTCGTTGGTGAAGTCTTTTTATCAGCACAGAAGGTATGTTGCCCATTAGGACAACATAGTGCAAATATTAATTTTGGGGGCATTTAATTACGTATACATCTCTATAAATACAAATCACACTCTCTAATATATATCAACTATACTGTTTATTAGTTTGACACAAACTATTTTGCCCTCGCCTTATCCTCGGCCTTTCTTACCTTGGATTTATACATATACCCATAAAATTCTTATAATTGTTACGTGTTTAATACCATTGTATTTTCTGTTATACCAAAACTTTGTATTGACTTTTAATGGCATAATTGACTCAGATTCTCCTTGTTTAGTCATATCATAATGAGTCGCTAATATAAGGGTACATTTATAATGTGGAACTGGAACCTTTGTTATAATTCCTACATAGTATGTTCCTCCTGCACAGTAAGATGCGATTCACTTTCCCCCACCCCCACACAGTATAATGCCCTCATCTCCAGACCATACAGTATGATTCCCCGACATTCCCTCTACAACAAGTGTGATGCCCTTCTTCCACACAGTATGATGCTCTGTCATTCTATGATTCTACCAAAGTCCCCCAACACTGTAAGATGCATCTACAGTGCTCCCCACACAGTTTGCTACCCATAGAGCCCCTACATACAGAATGATGCACTCTAGAATATGATGCCCCCCACAGTACATACCATCCACACACAGTGTGATGTCCTTACAGTGCCCACTACATGGTATGATGACTCGCACATTCTACCCATACAATATGAAACCCTCTACATTCTCTCCACACATTATGATGCCCATTGTCTATCCCTCTATAATATTATCCTACCACAGTCCCCCTCACCCTATGATACTCCCACACACAGTATTATGTCCATACAGCAACCTCACTGTGCGCCCTCCACACACAGAGCAATGCCCTCACAGTCCCCCACCAAGTATAATGCCCCCAGTCAAGCACACACAGACATTACGATGTCCCTTGAGTCCTTGCAGCTGACCAGTCATGTGACTTGAGACCTAATGTTGTGTTCAACTGCATCTGTGTCCTGAAGATAAAACTGAATTTGGTACATACCCCTGACCTCCTGGGACAGTTTGACAGCTCTCCAAATTTGGGACCGTTCTACTGGATCCTGGATGTTTGGGAGGTATGTGTATAATGGGCATGTGGGCATCACAACTGGACAATGGTGCAATATAAGACAGAGGTGTAGGCTAGGTACACACTACATCTGTTCCCACTATTGAGCACATATGCTCAGAAGATATTTACCCGAGAGTAGTCATAGTCAGGATGGATGAAAACATAGGGACCCATTGTAAAAATAAAACCAAAACATATACCACATGCACATGGTAAACGTTTATTTCCATGATCTCGCCAGCGATTTCCTATACAATAAGACAAAACAGTAAGTAGACGCATACCTGCAAACTAAAAGCAAAAATAACACACTTGTGGCCTTTGTATGGTGAACAGTTGCCTATGGAAAATCTCCCGCATAATACTATAGGCTAAGTGCACTGAGTTCTAAGTGATGAATCATATTTTCTTTTACATCATACTGACGATAAAGTGTGAAAGCCTATGTGTCATGTGGTTAAGAAATGGCACCAGAATGCACTATGGAAAATATAGGTAGATGGCAGAGACTATATGATACTGTGAGGAATGTTATGCTGGAAAATCCTGAGTTCTGGCACTGATCTCGATGTTAATTCGGCACGTTTCACCCATAAGAATATGGATGGAGAATAGGCAAACCCGTAATACTCTGAACACAGTGTGCACACCACTTCAATCCAGGCAGTCTTGCATTCTTTCTCAACTTATTTGCAAGCTGACAAACTACAAGGCATATAATGGAGACTGCTGCCTCCTACTGACATCTAGTTACAATCCGGTAAACACAATCTGCAAGTTTACTTCTTGCCACAAGATGGAGCAATTATGCAATACAAATAACACAACTAATTAAAGCTTTGCTGACATCATGATACATCAGCTCCATCTAAATGTTATGTACTACATGTCAAAGATTAAATCTAATAGTACCAGAGGAAAGTCGGGATCTCTCCTAGGAAAAGTTTAGGAAGGTTTGCCTTAATTAACTGTGAGTGGACTCATAATGCATAAATTTATATGCAGTTTCTATAAAGATGAAATAGAAGTTTTACAATTTTTGCATTTTTATTTAGTACTTGTCTCACTTCTTTTGGTAGGAATTAGAAAATTTATTAGAAAGACTGGACACCCCTTTTAAGAAACTTTGTACATTAAGGAAATAGGAAAAAAAAAAATCACCATAAACAAATGTTCAATCACAAAGGTGGCTTTAATAAAAGCACCACTCCAGCTTTTGTTCAGTGCTGGAGTTGTTCTTTAAATGTAAGCCCCTTGCCCCAGGTCATATACTCACTTTGCAGTGGCTTCACCTGTTACCAATGACGCTCCAGTCCCATGGCGCCATCTTGTGACAGTAGCTTCTGACTGCCTGGAAGTCAGAAGCTACATCACAAGCTCTCCGAGTAAATGTATGAAAGAGGCTCTCATAGATTTAAACTGACTTGCTCCATGAAACACTGGCTCTCATAGACTTGTATTGCAAAATGACCTCTTACGCACACCAGCAAACACTGGAGGACACCGGCCGTTCAGATTTCGCCGGGGACATCCCGGAGCAACGCTGGAAAAGATTGAAGGGAACAACAGGTGAGTATGAGACAGGGGGCAGGGAGCTTACATTTAAAGCACCATTCCTGTGGTGCAACAAAAAAAAAAACGCTGAAGTGGTGCTTTAAGCCAAAACATTTACATTGCTCAAAAAAATTAAGAGCGCACTTAAAGGTGTTGTCCACTTTCAGGAATTTGGAACATTGGTAGGTATGACTAACAGTCGGGATATGAGCTGACAAGAAAGCCGCAGTCACATAATGCATGAGAAGTACCGGAAAAGCACTAAAAGCGGCAGAAGACAGCCACAAGAAAGTATACACGCACTGTACATACATTTCCTGAAGACTAACTGATCATAGAATCATAGAGTCATAAAGTGTTAGAGTAGGAAGGGACCTACAGGGTCATTATGTCCAATCCCCTGCTCAATGCAGGATTCACTAAACCATCTCAGACATATGTCTGTCCAGCCTCTGAAGACTTCCATTGAAGGAGAACTCACCACCTCTCCTGTCAGCCTGTTTCACTCATTGAGAACTCTCACTGTCAAAAAGTTTTTTCTAATATCTAATCTGTATCTTCTCTCTATCAGTTTCCTTCCATTGCTTCTCGTGTTTCCATGTGCAAATGAGAATAAGGATGATCCCTCTACACCAGTGTTTCCCAAACTCCAGTCCTCGCAGACCCCACGGGTCATGTTTTCAGGATTTCCTTTGCGCAGATGGTGGAAGTATCATCAAGGCATCAGGAATTCTCTCACCTGTGCAACACTATGGAAATCCTGAAAACATGACCAGTGGGGGTCGTGAGGACTGGAGTTTGGGAAACACTGCTCTACACTGTGACATCCCTTTAGATATTTGTAGATCACTATTAAGACTCCTCTTAGCCTTCTCTTTTGCAAGCTAAACATTCCCAGATCCTTTAACTGTTCCTGATAGGACAACTTTGCAGTCCACTCTCCATACTTTAGTGTTTTAGGGTAGTGAAATTAGAAAAATAATCTTTGGAATAAAACTTTAAAGGGGTTGTTCACTGTCAAGAAAATAGGCCCCAAACTCTGCAAAATACCTAAAATATCAAACTCAGCAGGTACTCTCAAACTAGAACTAGAGAGCCTGCTCCCAGCCACTGTGCTAGTCTAGGTATTTAGGCTGCAGCTGTGACATTTCATCAACATCACACGTCATCGTTCTAGCCAATCACTGAGCTCAGCAGCTGTGCTGAGGTTGGCACAATCCACTGAGCACAAGAAGAAGACTTCAGTGGTTGTACCCAGGGATTGTGAGTACCTACTGAGGTTCTTATTTTTTGTATTTTACAGAGTTTGGGGCCTGTTTTCATGACAGTGGACAACTCTTTTAAAGTTGTAAGCCATTGTAAGCCATTAATTTCACAG
>VIAB01009724.1:56133-66927 GCA_009801035.1 Oophaga pumilio | reverse complement strand
CACTAAGGATACACAGATGTTCATTTCATTACACTCCCGATGCAATAGCATCGGGCCTATTTCTAGTCTATAAGATGTGCCTTTTCTGGAGCAGCTGAGAGCTGATGTTTTTAGCCTGGGGGGACAATATACATGGCCACTTCCCAGGCTATTAATATTAGCCCACAGCGGTCTGCCTAGCCTTTGCTGGTTTGATTTTTACATGGGGACCCCATGTCAGTTTTTTTTTTTCTGGGATTACCCTGTAAACTAGCCAGTAAAGGCTAAGCAAACATCTGTCAGCCCACGCAATTTTTTCTGTAAATTTATTTTGAAAAATAAACATCTTGCGTTTTGCTCAAATTTCGTGTGTCTTTTAACTCTTTATGTACCATTTTATTAATGAGGGTATCTGGCTGACATATGTGAGTGTATATATGTATGTGTGTGTATATATAGTGGGTTCGTAAAGTATTAAGACACCTTTAATTTTGTCACTCTTTGTTTCATTGCAGCCATTTGGTAAATGCAAAAAAGTTAATTTTTTTTCTCATTACTGTACCCTATCTTGACTGAGAAAAGCCAGATATGTAGAAATTTTTGCACATTTCTTAAAATTTGAAATATCACATGGTCATAAGTATTTATACCCTTTGCTCAGACTCTCATATTTAAGTCACATGCTGTCTATTTCCTTGTGATCCTCCTTGAGATGGTTGTACTTCTTCATTGGAGTCCAGCTGTGTTTAATTAAACTGATAGGACTTGATTTGTAAAGGCACACACCTGTCTATATAAGACCTCACTGCTCACAATGCATGTCAGACCAAATGAGAATCATGAGTTCAAAGGAATTGGCCAAGGAGCTCAGAGACAGAATTTTGGCAAGTCACAGATCTGGCCAAGGTTACAAAAGAATTTCTGTAGTACTCAAGGTTCCTAAGAGCACAGTGGCCTCCATAATCCTTAAATGGAAGAAGTTTGGGACCACCAGAAGTCTCCCTAGACCTGGCCGTCCAGCCAGTCTGAGCAATCGTGAGAGGTAAAGAAGAACCCCAAGATCGCTGTGGCTGAGGTCCACAAATGCAGTAGGGAGATGGGAGAAAGTTGCACAAAGTCAACTATTATTGCAGCCCTCCACCAGTCTGGCCTTTATGGCAGAGTGACCCGACGGAAGACTCTTCTTAGTGCCAGACATATGAAAGCCCGCATAGTTTGCTTACAAAAAAAAACACACATGAAGGACTCTCAGGCTATGAGAAATAAGATTCTCTGGTCTGAGACGAAGATATAACTTTTTGGTGATAATTCCCAGCAGTATGTGTGGAGAAAACCAGTCACTGCTCATCACCTGCCCAATACAATCCCAACAGTGAAACATGGTGGTGGCAGCATCATGCTATGGGGGTGTTTTTCAGCTGCAGGGACAGGACAACTGTTTGCAATTGAAGTAGACATGAATGCGGCCAAGTACAAAGATATCTTGGATCAAAACCTCCTCCAGAGTGCTCTGGACCTCAGACTTGGCTATAGGTTCACCTTCCAACAAGACAATGACCCTAAGCACACAGCTAAAATAACAAAGGAGTGGCTTCAGAACAACTTTTTGACCATTCTTGACTGGCCCAGCCAGAGCCCAATTGAGCGTCTCTGGAGAGACCTGAAAATGGCTGTCCACCAACGTTCACAATCCAACCTGATGGAACTGGAGAGGATCTGCAAGGAAGAATGGCAGAAGATCCCAAAATCCAGGTGTGAAAAAGTTGTTTCATCATTCCCAAGAAGACTCATGGCTGTACTAGCTCAAAACGGTGTTTCTACTCAATTCTGAGCAAAGGGTCTGATTACTTATGACCATGTGATGTTTGTTTTTCTTTTTTAATAAATTTGCAAATAATTCTACAGTTTTTTTCCAGTAAAGATGTGGTGCATAGTGTACATTAATAAGAAAAAAATGAACTTTTTTGCATCTACCAAATGGCTGCAATGAAAGTGAAAAACTTAAAGGGGTCTGAATACTCACCGAACCCACTGTGTGTGTATGTGTATATGTATATACACTGCTCAAAAAAATAAAGGGAACACTCAAATAACACATCCTAGATCTAAATGAATGAAATATTCTCATTGAATACTTTGTTGTGTACAAAGTTGAATATGCTGTGAACATAATCACACACAAATCATCAATGGAAATCAAATTTTTGAACCAATGGAGGCCTGGATTTGGAGAGACCCCCAAAATGAAAGCGGAAACAAGTCAAAATGATGCTCACTATTGTGTGTGGCCTCCACGTGCCTGCATGACCTCCCTACAACGCCTGGGCATGCTCCTGATGAGGTTGCGGATGTTCTCCTGAGGGATCTCCTCCCATACCTGGACTAAAGCATCAGTCAACTCCTGGACAGTCTGTGGTGCAACGTGATGTTGGTGGATGGAGTGAGACATGCTGTCCCAGATGTGCTCAATTGGATTCAGGTCTGGGGAACGGGCAGGCCAGTCCATAGCTTCAATGCCTTTATCTTGCAGGAGCTGCTGACACACTCCAGCCACATGAGGTCTGGCATTGTCCTGCATTAGGAGGAACCCAGGGCCAAACTGCACCAGTATATGGTCTCACAAGGGGTCTGAAGATCTCATCTCGGTACCTAATGGCAGTCAGGCTACCTCTTGCGAACACATGGAGGGCTGTGTGGCCCTCCAAAGAAATGCCACCCCACACCATTACTGACCCACTGCCAAACCGGTCATGCTGAAGGATGCTATAGACAAAAAGGCAGAGGGATTGCTAAAAAGTTGAGAATCTTCAGCAGCCATCATTAAAGGTAACAGCCACATCCTTGGTAGCCAGGTCCATATGCATCTGCATCGACAAGCTGACCACCCAGTTAAAATCCAAAACAACAGAAAGGTTGTTAGATTCCCTCCCTATGTTAAAAATGTGAACACAATCTGACAGCAGTCTGAGGTTTACAGCCTTGAGTAATGTGTTCTCTAACTGCACGATGGTCCATCTGGCTTAAAACATGGTAGGTAGTTAGCCATTTGAAAAACAAGCTCTACTATATCCCATTCTCAGACACACATGTCTTTGGTCTAGTGTTAGATGACATTCTAGAGAGGATTTCCGATAATGAGAAAGAGTCACAAGAAGAAAAATCAAAAAAGTACCACTCCTTTCGTAGACCCCGTTAGTCCCACAAGCAGGATTACAACGAGGAAGGGGAAGACTGGAAGGTGGAGTTACCACAAGGGAGGTACAGGTAGATCCACCCAGTTTACTTCTGGCCCATTGGAGAGACCCTGACGCCAGAGACGTGGGAGAGAGACTGCAGTTTTTCCTCAAAGGTTGGTGGGCCATTGCAGACAACCAGTGGATCCTGTGAACCACAGGGGAATGCTAGAGAATAGACTCTTCCCATCCCCCCCTCTCTCAACAGTATCGCATCACCAGACCCCAGTCCCTCTTCACTTCAAGGAGACTCTGGGGTCCGGTACTACTTTCAGAAATGGGTCAGGGTCGCTATTCCTCCCTTTTTTCCATAAAAAAAGCATTTGGGCAAATTCCGTACCATTATAAATCTGAAACCCCTAAACCAATGGGTCAGGTACAAGAAATTCAAGATGAAGACTATAAGATCAAGCATTACATAAATAGGGAAGGATTCCACCTTGTTCCCACTAAATTTAAGAGACACATACTGCCATGTGCCCAACCACCAACAAAATCTGAGGTTTGCGTTGGAACATCAGGGGTCAATCCACCATTTCCAGTTCAGGTGTCTACCATTCGGCCTTTCCTCAGCACCACGTATCTTTGAAGATAATGACTGAGGTGGCAGCCTTCCTGAGGAAGAAGGGATTTATTGTAATTCCATTTCTGGACGATATACTTTTAGTGGCTGACTCAACCATCCTCCTCGATCAGAAGGTTGCCCAGACTATCAACATACTAGAAGATCTAGGATGGCTCATCAACTGGGAAAAATCCGACTTAAAACCAGATACTAAAAATGTGTTCCTAGGAGTCCTCCTGGATTCACATCATGGTATATCTTCCCTACCCCTCAAAAAGGTGGCGGAAATCAAGAACAGAATTTGGTCCTTCCAAAAAAAGATAGGCTCCATCAGGTATACCATGACAATTCTAGGCCTGATGATGTCCTGTTTCCAAAGCATCCAGTGGAGTCAAGACAGCTACAGAACATATGTAATCCTGTCATTCTGGAACAGATATTCATCAGGTTTAGATAGAAGAATGAAGGTTTTGGCAAACCTGAAAAATTCCCTGTAATAGTGGACATCCAGGAAGGGACTATCATGGATCCTATCCCTCTTCATCTGTATTACCACTAACGCAAGCCAGATATGGTGGGGAGCAGAAGTGGAAGGTCAGAACCTTCAGGGTACATGATCCCTGGAAGATCAAAAGAGATTGTCCAATTACAGAACGTTAAAGGAAGTTTGGGAGACACTACAACAAGGAAAAGATATTGTCAGAAATCGTCATGTGAAGATTTTTTTCGGGCAACGTCATGAACATTTCCTTTATGCCTTGTGTCACGTTACTGGCGATACTGGACTGGAGGCCAGTGGCCGGAGCAGCGATGCACAGGTGACCGGACCGTGGAAAGACTTCTGGAGGTGCAGTATATGGCGGTGGAAGTTCACTGTGTCAGCAGATGCCGGGGCCTGCCCGAGCACGGGCCGGCCAAGATCACACTCAAGCACCAAGTACGTTTAAATGATAGAAGGTTGAGGTAGGAACATCAGGGTTTCCACAAGAGACAGGAAGATGTCATCAAAACACCTTCCAGATCAGGAGCTCAGATAATGCTTCACTCAGTTAGACTGAGCACCACAATATACTTAGCAACAGGAAGCTGCACTGGGCCAGGTATATATAGCAGGTCCAATCAGACTTAATCAGGGCGAGAACAATCAGCAGGGCAGGTGATGATCTCTATCCAATCAGTTTCAATCAAGGCGGGGACAATCAGCAGAGCAGGTGATGATCTCTATCCCAGACAAAGTTCATATGGTTTTCAGGCTGAAGTTATACAAGTTCCAAATAGCTCCACAGCAAAGGAACAGACCAGCAAGCCATGGCTCACAGGTTCAAATCCTGACACCTTGCCAGGGAGGTCCAAGGGACAAAATACTACAGGCCTTAGCAGAGCAGCTATTTCAGTGGGCATAAAGAAGCAATCTTCCATCTCTGCAGTTTATTTGAAGGGCTTTGAAAACAAAGTGGCTGATTTTTCTCAGTAGGGAACCTGGAGATGGGGCGAGGGGATTCCACATATAGGTCTATCAACACAAAGGAATGCGAAATTAGCAATATTTTTCTCGATAGAACCAAGAGACAACCCAGAATTGGTAGATGCCTTGTCTCAGAGTTGGGAATCAGATCTTATCTGCGCTTTTCCTATTATACCAAAGATCCTGAGGAAGGACCGAGCCACGGTAATATTAGCGGCCCCCTTCTGGCCCAAAAGAAGTTGGTTCCTGATATTACGCCACATGAAAGATCCAGTTCCCCTATCAGATAGATACGACCTGCTGTCTCAAGGTCCCTCCTTAAATCAAGATACACACTTCCTACGCATGGCAGTCTGTATCCTTAGAGGTGGATCCTACGTTCCAAGGGACTATCAGACAAGGTATTAATAACTATGCAGGCAAACAGAAAACTGGTAACTTCGGTTATCTATTCCAAAGCATGGAAGAAATTCTGCTCATATGTAGGGGATCCAATTACAGAATCATCCAGTCAAGATATTCCTAACATCCTAGAGTTCCTCCAGATAGGATTAAAACCTAGCTGTCATAGAAAATATCAAAAATCTTTGAGGTCCCTCATATCACCCCTCCCTTTTTTTTCCTTTTTCTTTTACCATTTGTCATGAGGAGACCAGAACTAGCATTCAAACCTGCCTTTATGTAAAATGCAGTGTACAAAGAGATGTGAAGCAGCTTAATTAAAATGCAAGGATTCCTCTTTATTCCCAGGTGGCTGAAGAGGATGTGTTTTGTTCACAGAGAGAGGATAAAGGTACTGCCACACTAAACGCTCCCGCTAGCGATCTCGTTAGCGTCGCATACTAATGAGATCGCTAGCGGGATCGTTTTAATATCGCTAGTGTGGGACCACACTTAGCGATGTCGCTAGGACGCTATCGCCGCTAGCGATCTTCTTAGCGATTTAGCGGTACAAAAGTACCGCTAAATCGCTAAGAAAAGGTGCCACACAGCGATTAGATACTTACCCAGCGGGAGCGCCGCGGGAGCGCCGACGAGAAAAAAGGGTCCGGAGCGATTCCAGCGACGAGCGAGATCCCAGCAGGGAGCTCGTCGCTGGAAGCTGCCGCACACAGCAACATCGCTAACGGGATCGCTAAATAGTGACGTTTTTTAGCGATCCCGTTAGCGATGTTGCTTAGTGTGGCATACCCTTAAGGTTATTAGGATCTGAGTGGATCAAAGGAAGATCTTAAACCCTTTTCAAATAGCCATGGTCACTGCAGTCCGGGAGAAAATATAGAATATTGCAATTTCTATCCATCCGATATTAAGGAGACGTACATTTTCAGCATCTGGACAACTGGGCAAAAATACACACATTCCCGGAGGTGTACAGTCATGGCCAAAAGTTTTGAGAATGTCACAAATATTATATTTTCACATGATCTGCTGCCCTCTGGTTTTTATGTGTGTGTTTGAGAGATGTTTTTATCACAGACAAATATAATTGCAAACATATGAGTAACAAAAGCTTATATTGACAGTTAGAATGAGTTAATGCAGCAAGTCAATATTTGCAGTGTTGACCCTTCTTCTTCAGGACCTCTGCAATTCTCCCTGGCATGCTCTCAATCAGCTTCTGGACCAAATCCTGACTGATAGCAGTCCATTCTTGCACAATCAATGCTTTCATTTTGTCAGAATTTTTAGGTTTTTGTTTGTCCACCCGTCTCTTGATGATTGACCACAAGTTCTCAATGGGATTAAGATCTGGGGAGTTTCCAGGCCATGGACCGAAATTCTCTATGTTTTGTTCCCTGAGCCATTTAGTTATCACCTTTGCTTTACGGCAAGGTGCTCCATCATGCTGGAAAAGGCATTGTTGATCGCCAAACTGCTCTTGGAGGGTTGGGAGAAGTTGCTCTTGGAGGACATTCTGGTACCATTCTTTATTCATGGCTGTGTTTTTAGGCAAGACTGTGAGAGAGCTGATTCCCTTGGCTGAGAAGCAACCCCACACATGAATGGTTTCAGGATGCTTAACAGTTGGCATGAGACAAGACTGGTGGTAGCGCTCACCTTGTCTTCTCCGAATGAGGCGTTTTCCTGATGTCCCAAACAATCGAAAAGGGGATTCATCAGAGAAAATAACTTTACCCCAGCCCTCAGCAGTCCACTGCCTGTACCTTTTGCAGAATATCAGTCTGTTCATGATGTTTTTTCTGGAGAGAAGTGGCTTCTTTGCTGCCCTCCTTGAGACCAGGCCTTGCTCCAAGAGTCTCCGCCTCACAGTGCGTGCAGATGCACTCACACCTGCCTGCTGCCATTCCTGAGCAAGCTCTGCACTGCTGGTAGCCCGATCCCGCAGCTGAAACACTTTTATGAGACGGTCCTGGCGCTTGCTGGTCTTTCTTGGTCGCCCTGGAGCCTTTTTGGCAACAATGGACCCTCTCTCCTTGAAGTTCTTGATGATGCAATAGATTGTTGACTGAGGTGAAATCTTTCTAGCTGCGATACTCTTCCCTGTTAGGCCATTTTTGTGCATTGCAATGATGACTGCACGTGTTTCTTTAGAGATAACCATGGTTAACAGAAGAGAAACAATGATGCCAAGCACCAGCCTCCTTTTAAAGTGTCCAGTGGTGTCATTCTTACTTAATCATGACAGATTGATCTCCAGCCATGTCCTCATCAACACCCACACCTGTGTTAATGGAGCAATCACTGAAAAGAGGTTAGCTGGTCCTTTTAAGGCAGGGCTGCAATGATGTTGAAATGTGTTTTGGGGGATAAAGTTCATTTTCTAGCCAAATATTGACTTTGCAAGTAATTGCTGTTAAGCTGATCACTCTTTATAACATTCTGGAGTATATGCAAATTGTCATTAGAAAAAGTGAATCAGTAGACTTTGTAAAAATTAATATTTGTGTCATTCTCAAAACTTTTGGCCATCACTGTATATACCATACGCTCCAAGTTAGTTTTCCGATAACTGGCCTAGTGGTGCGTACAGGCTGTAGCATTCTCCATTGATCGTTGGACAATCATGTAATTGTCCAGACGATAAGGGGCAGCAGAGAGCTGTTCGCTCCAAAGATTATTGGTGGTAGTTGTGACCTTCCCGGCCTGTGATATTAGGAATTTGTGGGATTAAGAAAGTCCTGTCAAATTAAATCCCCGACACTAGCACATTTAAGGTTACAAACTTCAGCCCTTAGCGCCTTTCTAGACTTCCCTCTCTAGCAGACCACCCATGTGGTATGAGATTTGTTAGCGCTTTTACCAGGTTGAAACCCACAATCAGGAAAACTGTTCTACCATGGGACCTAAATCTATTGCTAGATTCCTTATGCAAGCCTCCCTTTGAATCCCAGGAAGAGGCTGGGATCAACTCTCCAGGAAAACTGTGTTCTTGGTGGCAGTCACCTGTGAAATGGTTAGGGGAGATCCATGTGTTGTTAGTAAGGGATCCTTATCTGCAAATCCTAGAGTACCGACTAATATTTAGACTTGAACCCTTCTTTCCTGCCGAAAGTAGTTTCAAAGGCAAACTAGAATCAGGAGATTGTTCTTCAATCTTTTTGTCAGCTTACAAGGAATGATAAGGAAAGCTTATTCCATACTCTGGACATAAGAAGAATCAAACTCTTTTGTACTGCATGCAAGAGGGAATGAAGGCAAGAAAACCTCAAAGGTGACCCATTAAAGATGGATTACTTCAAGCATTTCTCTGGCATATGAATCAGAAAAAGAACCCCCACTTAACATTAAGGCCTTATCAATTTTACCACACACCGAACGGCATTAAAAAAAAAAAAAAAAAAATCCTGCATTGATAGCTTTTGTTTATTCTGCCTCCCAAAAATCGGAATAGAAAGCAATTAAAAAAAATTTCATGAGCCCAAAAATGGTACCAATGAAAACATTAACTTGTCCTGCTAAAGACAAGCCCTCGCATGACTTTGCCAGCTGAAATATGGAAAAGTTATAGCTCTCAAAATAGGGTGATGCGAAAAAAGTTTTTGAAGACAAAAAGTGTCTTAGTTCTTGACAGCAGCCAAACATAAAAACCTGATATAAATCTGTAATCGCACCAACTTGGAGAATAAGGTCTGAAGATTCCCTATAATGAGGCAAATGGAGGCACTGGATATGACCACAAAAGAAATTCAGTAAATTCTGTGCTCCTAAATCCAAATGCCCCCTCCCTTCTGAACCCCAGTGTCAAACCACATTCAATGTCCACATGTTTGTCATTTTTGTAGCGATGGGGCCCTCCTAATTTTCAGGTGCATGAGCTAGTCACAACACACTGGTCAGTACAACGGCAGTTTGCAATTTTCACTCAGCAACATCCACTGCTGTTTTTCTGGAAAACACCCATGAAGTCAAAATCGTCACCACACCTGTAGATAAATTCCCAAAATGGCTCTGTATATTGAGTCTGTAAACTATTATAGAAAATTATGCACTCCAGGATGCCTCCTTTATAACAGTTCTGCTTTAGTCATATGAAGTATATGCATGCCCCGGAGAAATTGCACAACAAATTTTGAGGTGCATTTTTTCCTGTACTCTTGCATGGTTAAAAAAGTTTTGGTCTAAAGTAAAATTTTTGTGATACAAAGTAACGATTTCTCCTTCCACATTTCAAAAATTCCCGTGAAGCATCTCAAGGGTTAATAAACTTCTATACACAGGAGAGGGATGAGGAGATGTAGTCATCCTCCTGGTGGGGACAGTGAAGTCTTGGCTGTTGAGAGTTTGGCACACATGGCAGACTTTGTCCCGCTGCCTTCCACGTGACCCTGGCGTTATACACATTTTGGGTACTACCTATTACTGGTTGTTTACCCTTCTCTACACACCCCTTCAAGGAGAACTTTCCATGTCTCCTGCAGCGAAGAGGTCTACTAAAATGGTGCAATACCACAAGGCTTTAGTAGAAGAATTGGTCAAAAAATTCCCATTTGACAATACTGGCTGCAGAGGTCAGAGTTCTTTGGACAACAAAGGAGTAGAGAGGAGCGAGACACACAACAGGTCCAACAGAGCCAGGGGAACACCATCAAAGGTCTGTGACAGTTTCATTAGACCCTTCCTCCTAACACCCAGGCTCTGATTTGCGGTGTACTCTGACAAGGAGGGAAAAGTGAAGGAGTATCTAGCGGACCGTACCATCGTACCCCCTGATTTCTCTGTGCTGTACAACTACTGGGTGTCTCAAACTGAATAGGTGGCATGAACTATCCCTCTATGCCTTGGAGGTGCTGGCCTGCCCTGCCGCTTGTATTGTTTTCAGAGCGGGTTTTTAGTGCTGCCGGAGGCATAATAACTGTTGGGCGCATTCGGCCTGTAAATTGAAATTGCTGACAGACTGACTCCTCAAAATTAACAATGCCTGGATTGGCCAAGACTTCACAACCCCACTGGATGACAGCAGTGAAACAGTCACATAAAATGTTCCTTTTTTTAATGGTGTATTCCCATGCACTCTTTCTCACCCGAGCAAGGATATGCAGTTGTTGTAATGTCACGATGGGGGCAGGCTTTGCAGCATTGAGAATCTC
>VIAB01009724.1:20192-34603 GCA_009801035.1 Oophaga pumilio | reverse complement strand
GTCATTGTCCTGTTGAAAAATAAATGATGGTCCAACTAAACTGTCACGTTACTGGCGATACTGGTCTGGAGGTCAGTGGCCGGAGCAGAAGTTTACAGGTGACCTGACCATGGAAAGACTTCTGGAAATGGAATATATGGCGGTGGTAGTTCACTATGTCGGCAGATGCAGGGGCCCGCCCAAGCTAGAGCCGGCCGAGATCACACACAAGCACCAAGTTCGTTTAGGCGATAGAAGTTCGAGGTAGAAACAGTAGGGTTTCCACAAGAGGCAGGAAGGCGCCAGCAGAACACCTTCCAGATCAGGAGCTCAGATAATGCTTCACTCAGTTAGACTGAGCACCACAATATACTCTGCAACAGGAAGCTGCACAGGGCCAGGTATATATAGCAGGTCCAATCAATCTCAATCAGGCGAAACAATCAGCAGGGCAGGTGATAATCTATAACCCAGACAAAGTTCATATGGTTTCAGACAGAAGTTTCCCAAGTTCCGAATAGCTCCACAGCAAAGGAACAGACTAGCAAGCCATGGTTCACATGTTCAAATCCTAACAATACTCCCCTCTTAACTGCGGCCTCTGGACGCAATTTGCCCAGGCTTTGCAGGATACCGCTGATGAAATTGTCTAATCAAATGGGGAGCATTGATGTTGCTTACTGGTTCCCATGAATTTTCTTCCGTGTTGTAGCCCTGCCATTTGATTAAATATTGCAAACAATTTCTGTGTATTCGGGAATCCAAGATCTTTTCCACCACAAACTGCTCCTGTCCGTCCACTTCAATTGCATCGGGAGGTGGAAGGAATCGTTCTGGAAATGGGTTGGCTGTGGCGGCTTTCAACAAAGACATGTGAAACACAGGCTGAATCTTCATTGATTGTTGGTAGCTGTAAACGTACGACCAATGGACTCACAATCTTACTGATCTTGTACGGTCCCACAAACTTTTGTCTTAATTTGGGAGAAGGAATCTTCAATTTCAAATTCTTAGTGGATAACCACACTGGATCTCCAATCCTGAACGTGGGAGTGGGTCTACGATACTTGTCGGCTGCTTTTTTATATTTCTCCTGAGCTTCCTTTAATGTGTCTTTCAGAACCTTCAGATTTTGCCGTAGTAGAAGAGAGATTCTTTCTGTGACTGCTGGTATTAATGATGCTACAGGATTCTTGGGAAGGATGTTTGGATGATATCCAAGATTTTCAAAAAACGGCGTCTGCTTCGTAAAGGCATTCTGTGAATTGTTATATGAAAACTCCGCAAATGGCAGCAGATTTACCCAGTTGTCTTGCAGATGGCAAATGTAACAACGAAGATATTGCTCCATTGTCTGATTCGTACGTTCTGTCGGACCGTTAGATTGCGGATGGTAAGCGGTTGATAATCGTACCTTGATGTCTAGTGCTGAGCATAAACTGCGCAAAAATTTAGATTACAACAAAATCAGCCCAACCCTAAACCACCCTTAGGGGGAGAAATACCACAGACCAGAATTATTATACTCATGGAAAACCAAACAGTAATAAGGAATGGTTCCAAACAATGGTATGACCAATACAAAATATCTTTATTGAGACAATAAAATCGTGCTTACAAAAAATGCAGGATCACAATTAAAAGGAACATGTTACCCCCATAGGAACCGAATCACTGCAGTCTATATGTTTATGAAGGTATAAAGCAGTTTCATATATGATATGCCACTAAATCCTGGGAAAATGACGGTACAACCAACATTTGCTATTGGATAGCATAACGCTAAGTGAGACTAGCCGTCCATAATAAACCCCTACATATAATGTGGCAAAAATTCACATGAATAAAGCAAGATACATACCATAGACTGGTGTCAGTCCTCGGATGTCCCACTGCCCCAGTCCTCTGAGACGACTTCATCCGGCACTCCTTGGAGGCGAAAAATATTGCAAAATAACAGATCAGCTGTATCTTTTGCTGAAGTCAGACCTGAACACGGGATGAAATGCGCTGCTTTTGTAAGTCGATCCACTACCACCAGAATGGATGTTTTTCCCTTGGAATCTGGTAGATCTACTATAAAGTCCATTGAAATTGATCCCCATGGTCGTGTTGGGATGGTGAGAGGCTGCAATAGTCCCATAGGGGATGCACGTGGCGTCTTATATCTGGCACAGATGTCACAAGAATTAACGTACTTCTTCACGTCTTCTTGAAAGTTCGGCCACCAAAAGAAACGTGACAAGAACTCCTGCGTTTTCTGTACCCTTTTGTGCCCTGCAATTTTAGAATCGTGCACTAGTTGTAGAACTTTTAACCGGGCTGCTTCTGGTACATATAGTCGCCGACCATCAGTCCATACTTGATTTTTAAGAAACAGATGCACGTCCCCTGATGGCCGTGATAGGAATGAGTCTGTTTCGTATGCTGCTTTCAAATCTTCCAGCAAATCTCCATCATGTATTACTCCCAAGATTTTAGTATCTGCCACAATGGGTTTGGGTGTTGTTACGAGGTTCGCCTCACTTGAAAACATTCGGGATAATGCGTCTGCTTTCTTGTTACGGGAGCCTGGTCGGTATGAAATTACAAAATTGAATTGATTCAAAAACAGACTCCAACGGGTCTGCCGAGGAGAGAGGCATTTTGCGGACCTGATAAACTCTAGATTCCGATGATCGGTCAACACTAAAATTTGCTGTGCAGCCCCTTGGAGATGATGTCTCCACTCTGAACGCTGATATGATGACGAGCAATTCTTTATTTCCCACGTCGTAGTTCTTTTCGGCTAAAGACATACGTTGTGAGAAAAATGCACATGGATGCAGCAACTTCTTTTCCCCTGTCCTCTGAGAGAGAATAGCACCAACCGCGCAGTCTGAAGCATCCACCTCAACGATAAAAGCCAATTCAGAGTCAGGGTGGCGTAATATCGGAGCCGTCGTGAATTTCGTTTTTAAACGAGAGAATGCTTCTTGCGCTTGGGGGGTCCAGATGAATTTTGCTCCTTTTTTTGTTAGCTGCGTGATGGGTACCACGATTTCTGAAAAATTCTTGATAAAACGCCTGTAAAAGTTGGCGAACCCCACAAAACGCTGCACTTCTTTCACATTTTTAGGGATAGGCCACTTGATGATAGCTTGCGTTTTCTTAGCATCCATCCTTAATCCTTGAGATGAAATGACGTATCCCAAGAACTGAATCTCTTCTTGATGGAATTCACATTTTTCTAATTTAATATATAACGTATTCTCCCTTAACCGTTGTAGCACTTGTCTTACATGCGTCTGATGTTCCTCCACAGAGTTTGAAAAGATCAGGATGTCATCTAGATAAACGACCATGAACTGGTCCAACAGATCTCGGAAAATAACATTTGCCAGGTGCTGGAAGGCAGCTGGAGCATTAGAGTCCGAAGGGCATCAGTAGACTCTCAAAGTGTCCGTATCGGGTACGAAAAGCTGTCTTCCATTCATCCCCAGGTTTGATACGTACTAGATCATATGCCCCACGTAAATCTAACTTAGTGAAGATCTTCGCACTTTGTACTTTTTCTAGGAGTTCCGGGATCAACGGTAGGGGATAACGATTTTTGACCGTGACTTTATTAAGCTCCCTGTAGTCCACTACTGGCCGTAGTGTTCCATCCGTCTTTTTAGCGAAGAATATAGGGGCTCCAGCGGGCGAGGACGATGGACGGATGATTTTTTTGCTTAGATTTTCATCAATAAATTCTTTGAGAGCCTTCAGTTCAGTACCTGCTAGAGGGTAGATAGTTCCAAACGGTATAGCCAACCCCCGGGAGTAGCTGTTAGGCAGTCGTACGGTCGATGCGGAGGAAGTGTATCCACTCACCTCTTGTCACAGACATCTAAGAAATCTTCATACACCGCTGGTAGCTGAGGCAATTCTGGATTCTGAGCTGCTTCTAATGCAGGCTCACTTGGAATCTCCTCCTGAACTTCCTTTTCGGGGAAACATATCTTATTCATCCCCCAGTCGATGATAGGGTTTTGCTTCTGCAACCAAGGCAGACCTAAAATGATGGGAAAATGCGGAGAAGAAATAATTAGGAATGTCAACATCTCGCGATGCTACGGCTCAATATAGATCTCCAAAAGTCCTGTCTCATGATCTACTGGCCCCAAATTCAGTGGGGATCTGTCTACCGTCTCCATCACGATAGGTGAGCGTCTTTTCTGCACATCTATGCCATGTTTTTGAGCAAATGCAGAATCCATGAAAGTTCCACTGGCCCCAGAGTCGATCATGGCTGATGCGGTGATCCACTGGAAGTTAACCTTCAGTTTAATGGTTATAAAATAATGGGATTCTCGGCTCTCCTTCCTGGTATATGGAGCTATGGATGATATGGACTAGATCTCATCTTTAGCGTAATCAGTCTCTGAGACGAAAGACTCCTCGTCGGAAGAATCAGGATCCATTGTGGCCGCCACCATCTTTCTTGAACGGTTTGTGGGACGACTTTGACCGTTAATAAGAAAATGTCCTGCTTCCCCACAGTACAAACATAGATTCCCTTTAAATCTTTGTTCTCGTCGTTCTGCACTCGCTCGTCTCTGGATCGCATCCACTTGCATTGGCTCTAGTTCTGTATCTCGGAAATTCCGGCTAGGCACTTCTTTAGTGACCGATGGCAAGGGGGAGTCATAAGAGTTAGTTGAACGATTCATTGAGATCCACTTCTCTTGTCGTCGTTCAGACAGACGGGTGTCAACCCGGATGCAATGCTTGATGAATTCATCCAGATCAGAAGGGGTCTCTCCACGTGCAAGTTCATCTTTTACTCCACTAGAGAGTCCTCTTTTAAAGAAAGTTATTCTTGCTGCATTATTCCATTCCGTGTCGACGGCCCACCTCCTATACTCCATAGCATACTCTGCGACGGGACGTTTGCCTTGTCATAATGCCAGCAACGCTGATTCAGCGGTAGCTGCACGGTTTGGGTCATCAAACATCTGCTGCATCGCTCGAATATACTCGTTCAGATTGTCTAAACGTGCGTCCCGAGTCTCAATCGCTTTGTGGGTTAACAGCTTAATGATGCATAATACCTTTGACCTATCGGTCGGGAACAGATTAGCATGTGTATCTAAGAACAGGTGACATTGATTAAAAAATCCACGAAATTTATCTCTATCACCGCCAAAACGAAAAGGTGGTAGCTTGGGGGGCATGGCAGACGCCGAGACGGAAGCTTGTCCTTCTAGCTGTGTAATTCGAGCAGTCAACACTTGTACCGCATTCTGCAGATCTTGGATAGCTTGTTGGTGATTCTGGACATTATGATCGCTTTGTGCAATAAATGCGTCCATCCGTGATTTTCCATTCATCTGTTCGGTGTGCAGACTGGATATTGCACCCTGCAGTTTTCTGACACATGTCTCCATAGTTTCTGCCCCAGCGGCCTCCATTTTTGGAGGCTGAGTATTGTCACGTTACTGGCGATACTGGACTGGAGGTCAGTGGCCGGAGCAGAAGTGTACAGGTGACCTGACCGTGGAAAGACTTCTGGAAATGCAGTATATGGCGGTGGTAGTTCACTATGTCGGCAGATGCAGGGGCCCGCCCAAGCTAGAGCCGGCCGAGATCACACACATGCACCAAGTTCGTTTAGGCGATAGAAGTTCGAGGTAGGAACAGCAGAGTTTCCACAAGAGGCAGGAAGGCGCCAGCAGAACACCTTCCAGATCAGGAGCTCAGATAATGCTTCACTCAGTTAGACTGAGCACCACAATATACTCAGCAACAGGAAGCTGCACAGAGCCAGGTATATATAGCAGGTCCAATCAATCTCAATCAGGCGAAACAGTCAGCAGGGCAGGTGATAATCTCTAACCTAGACGAAGGTTATATGGTTTCAGGCAGTTTCCCAAGTTCCGAATAGCTCCACAGCAAAGGAACAGACTAGCAAGCCATGGTTCACAGGTTCAAATCCTAACATAAACACAAACCCGATGGAATAGCATGCCGCTGCAAGATGCTGTGGTAGCCATGCTGGTTCAATATGCCTTCAATTTTGAATAAATCCCCAACAGTGTCACCAGCAAAGCACCCCCACACCATCACACCTCCTCCTCCATGCTTCACGGTGGGAACCAGGCATGTAGAGTCCATCTGTTCACCTTTTCTGCGTTGCACAAAGACACGGTGGTTGGAACCAAAGATCTCAAATTTGGACTCATCAGACCAAAGCACAGATTTCCACTGGTCTAATGTACATTCCTTGGGTTCTTTAGCCCAAACAAGTCTCTTCTGCTTGTTGCCTGTCCTTAGCAGTGGTTTCCTAGCAGCAATTTACCTTGAAGGCCTGCTGCACAAAGTCTCCTCTTAATAGTTGTTGTAGAGATGTGTCTGCTGCTAGAACTCTATGTGGCATTGACCTGGTCTCTAATCTGAGCTTCTGTTAACCTGCGATTTCTGAGGCTGGTGACTCGCATAAACTTATCCTCAGAAGCAGAGGTGACTCTTGGCCTTCCTTTCCTGGGGTGGTCCTCATGTGAGCCAGTTACTTTGTAGCGCTTGATGGTTTTTGCAACTGCACTTGGGGTCATTTTCAAAGTTTTCCCAATTTTTCCGATTGACTGACCTTCTTAAAGTAATGATGGCCACTCGTTTTTCTTTACTTAGCTGCTTTTTTCTTGCCATAATACACATTCTAACACTCTATTCAGTAGGACTATCAGCTGTGTATCCACCAGACTTCTGCACAAGACAACTGATGGTCCCAACCCCATTTGTAAGGCAAGAAATCCCACTTATTAAACCTGACAGGGCACACCTGTGACGTGAAAACCATTTCCGGTGACTACCTCTTGAAGCTCATCAAGAGAATGCCAAGAGTGTGCAAAGCAGTAATCAAAGCAAAAGGTGGCTACTTTGAAGAACCTAGAATATAAGACATATTTTCAGTTGTTTCACACTTTTTTGTTAAGTATATAATTCCACATGTGTGAATTCATAGTTTTGATGCCTTCAGTGTGAATGTACAATTTTCATAGTCATGAAAATACAGAAAAATCTTTGAATGAGAAGGTGTGTGCAAACTTTTGGTCTGTACTGTGTATATATATTATATTATACAAAAAAAAAACCTTCCTTCTCACCACCACTGGGGGTGGTCTTTGTTGTCCTTTCTCATTCTCGAGGCCTGGGAGTTTGAGAGTTCTGCGCAGTATCTATTCCCGGCATTGTGCTTTTCTGGACAGATATACAAAAACCTTGCCTATTTTGATGGCTACTTCCAAATACTCAACATCATAAAGAATGAAAGAGGAAGCCGTTCTACCATAAAAACAAATGATTTTATTAATGAAACTTTAAAAAAGTTTTACTTTACACAGAAATATAAAAAATGTGGAGGCTACCAAATGCAACTAAAGACCGACACTGGAGGTGAATTTCACAGACCCACTATGAATATCAGCTATGTGAAAATTCAATCAATTCATTGCGAAAACAAAGACATATGTTATATAAAAATAAGGTGCAGACAGTGCAGCTCTGAGCTGAAAAAACAGCTTCTAAACTAATCACAATAGTAATGTCACTAATGGAAATACAATCAAATCATTGCATTTAGATAATACTAATAGAATGCAAACAGTGCAACTCTGAGCTGAAAACCAGCTTCAAAATATATAGAGATGAATGAGTAGTAATATCACCATAAAAATACAGGAAAGATGTGTATCTTCGTACTGTGTTAGCCAGTAGATAGAAAAATATTTAGACTTGAGAGTCCTCAGTGGTTGATACCTTTTAATGGCTAACTGAAAAGATGGTAACAAATTGCAAGCTTTCGAGACTACTCAGTCTCTTCATCAGGCAAAGACTAATACAGATGTTGTATTAGTCTTTGCCTGATGAGACCTGAGTAGTCTCGAAAGCTTGCAATTTGTTACCATCTTTTCAGTTAGCCATTAAAAGGTGTCAACCATAAAAATACAATCAATTCATTATATAAATATATCTAATGGAAGTAAAGTGCAAGCTGTGCTAAGTAGAGCTAAGAATCCGCTTCTAAGTGATATCACTTGTGAATGATATGAATGCTAGGTTGGAGTCAGGAAAAGATGTGTACACCGACTACAATTCCTCTATATGCATCAACTATATACTGCTAGAGAAATGCAAGTGTGCAAAGAGGAACATTACACAGAAATTTATTCATTAATAAAATTATTTGTTTTTATGGTAGAACGGCTTCCTCTTTCATTCTTTATGATTTTCTCGACAGAGTTCAGATGTTGCTCCTGGGATCTGTTGTAGCCATTCTTCCAACTTAGGGGTCTCTGCTCCAAGTGCTCCTATCACCACTGGAATCACTGTTGCCTTCACCTTCCACATCTTCTCCAGTTCTTCTTTGTGGCCCTGGTATTTCTCCAGCTTCTCATATTCCTTCTTTCTGATGTTGCTGTCACTTGGCACTGCCACATCAATTATCATTGCTGTCTTCTGATCCATGTCTGCTATGACAATATATGGTTGGTTAACCAACACCTGCTTATCCGTCTGGATCTTGAAGTCCCACAGGATTTTAGCCCTTTCATTCTCCACCAATTTTTCTGGGGTCTCCTACCTGGACTTAGGGGGGCTTGGCACATATGCTGTGCAGATGTTCCTGTATACAATTCCCGCTACTTGGTTGTTGTGTTTGGTATACACTGTTCCTACTAGCATTTTGCATCCTGCCACTATGTGTTGAACGGTTTCTGAGGTTTTCTTTGCATAGTCTGCACCTTGGGTCTTGTCTTGTGTGGTATATTCCTGTTTCTTTGGATCTGGTACTTAGTGTTTGCTCTTGTGCCACTATGATTAGTGCCTCTGTGCTGTCTCGGAGTCCAGCTTTCTCCAGCCATTGTGAATCCTACATGAAAAATGGAGTACAAGTCCAGATTACATATTAAAAGCCAATACAATTTTATTTAGACAAATACAATAAATGTCGCACATAAGTAAACAGAAATAAACAAGACAAACACATACAAACACTCGTGTGGAGAAACACAACTACTGTATTAACAGAAGTGGTTGTCTAGCAAAATAGCAAAAATCGTAGTCCGTTGAATATCTGGTTGTAACATCTATCCAATAAAGTGCATGTAGTCTTAATTATAGAAAAAGAAAATCACCCATGTGTGTAGCAGATACACGATATGTTCAGACCCATATTCGGATCTACAAAAAATTCTATAGAGTAAGGCTGTGTTTCCACTATCAGGAAACACGGTGCTTTGGACGGAGCGGTAAGCCCGCTCCGCCCAAAGCCCCGCCCACTAGTGAACTTGCGGTGAATCCGGATGTGCTCATTGAACACATCCGGAATCACCGCAGCCCTACATAGGACTGTGTTATGGGAATAGGACATGCTACGATCTAAAAAGACGCGCCGCATGTCCGTTAACACAGGTCTGCCGCCTGCGTGTTTTTATGCATAGTGGAGACGGGATTTCTTGAAATCCCCTCCACTATGCTGTAACATCTGGACGCTGCGTGTTTGACGCTGCGTCAGCTCACAGCGTCAAACACGCAGCAATTACTGACGGAATCCGGATGGTGGAAACACACCCTAAAACAGGGGAATGTCCCTTTTAGGAATGCCAGACTCACCCATCTATGTCTGTGTCAGTATGTGTCCTAACTGGCAACCCCGACGTGCGTTTCACATGGCCTTCCTCGGATAAACACTGCTCAAAAAAATAAAGGGAACACTTAAACAACAGAATATAACTCCAAGTAAATCAAACTTCTGTGAAATCAAACTGACCACATAGGAAGCAACACTGACAATAAATTTCACATGCTGTTGTGCAATTGGAATAGACAAAAGATGGAAATTATTGGCAATTATCAATAAAGGAGTCGTTCTGCAGGTGGGGACCACAGACCACATCTCACTACCAATGCTTTCTGGCTGATGTTTTGGTCACTTTTGAAAGTTGGTTGTGCTTTCACACTCGTGGTAGCATGAGACGAACTCTACAACCCACACAAGTGGCTCAAGTAGTGCAGCTCATCCAGGATGGCACATTAATGCGAGCTGTGGCAAGAAGGTTTGCTGCGTCTGTCAGCGTAGTGTTCAGAGGCTGGAGGTGCTACCTGTAAACAGGCCAGTACACCAGGAGACGTAGAGGGGGCTGTAGGAGGGCAACAACCCAGCAGCAGGACCGCTACCTCCGCCTTTGTGCAAGGAGGAACAGGAGGAGCATTGCCAGAGCCCTGTAATTTCACTTCCAGCAGGCCACAAATTTGCGTGTGTCTGCAAAAACGATTAGAAACCGACTCCATGAGGATGGTCTGAGTGCCCGATGTCCACAGATGGGGGTTGTGCTTACAGTTCAACACTGTGCAGGACGCTCAGCATTTGCCACAGAACACCAGGATTGGCAAATTCGCCACTGACGCCATGTGCTCTTCACAGATGAAAGCAGGTTCACACTGAGCACATGTGACAGATGTGACAGAGTCTGGAGATGCCGTGGAGAGCGATCAGCTGCCTGCAACATCCTTCAGCATGACCGGTTTGGCAGTGGGTCTGAAATGGCGTGGGGTGACATTCCTTTGGAGGCCTGCACAGCCCTCCATGTGCTCGCCAGAGGTAGCCTGACTGCCATTAAGTACCGAGATGAGATCCTCAGACCTCTTGTAAGACCATATTCTGGTGTGGTTGGCCCTGGGTTCCTCCTAATGCAGGACAATGCCAGACCTCATGTGGCTGGAGTGTGTCAGCAGTTCCTGCAAGATGAAGGCATTGAAGGTATGGACTGGCCCGCCCGTTCCCCAGACCTGAATCCGACTGAGCACATCTGAGACATCCTGTCTCGCTCCATTCACCACAAACTGTCCAGGAGATGGATGCTTTAGTCCAGGTATGGGAGGAGATCCCTCAGGAGACCATCTGCCGCCTCATAAGGAGCATGCCCAGGCATTGTTTGGAGGAAATACAGGCACAGGGAGGTCAGACAGGCACGTGGAGGCCACACACACTACTGAGCATCATTTTGACTTGTTTTACGGACATTACCTTCCACTTTAATTTTGTGGGTAACTCCAAATCCAGGCCTCCATTGGTTAATATTTTTTTGAGCAGTGTATTTAATTTTCATTCTCGCGTCCTCTACCAGAGCCCTGGGATTTTGAGGGTTCTGCTCAAGATCTTAGTTGTTCCCAGCATTGCGCTTTTCTGGACAGAGAGCTCAGATGTTGCTCATGGGATCTGTTGTAGACATTCTTCCAACTTAGGGGTCACTGCTCCAAGTGCTCCTATCACCACTGGAATGACTGTTGCCTTCACCTTCCACATCTTAATCATAGAATGGTAGAGTTGAAAGGGACCTCCTGGGTCATCTGGTCCAACCCCCTGCTCAAAGCAGGATTCACTAAATCATCCCAGATAGATGTCTGTCCAGCCTCTGTTTGAAGACTTCCATTGAAGGAGAACTCACCACCTCTTGTGGCAGCCTGTTCCACTCATTGATCATCCTCACTGTAAAAAAGTTTTTTCTAATATCAGTGTCTCCTCCCATTGAGTTTCATCCCATTGCTTCTAGTTTTTTCTTGTGCAAATGAGAATAAAGATTATCCCTCTACAATGTGACAGCCCTTGAGGTATTTGTAGACAGCTATTAAGTCTCCTCTCATTCTTTTTTGCAAGCTAAGCATTCCCAAATCTTGTAACCATTCCTCATAGAACATGGTTTGCAGACCAGTCACCATTCTGGTCATACATAGTTAGCAAGGCTGAAAAAAAACATTTGTCCATCCAGTTCAGCCTATATTCTGTCAGAATAAATCCCCAGATCTACATCCTTCTAAAGAACCTAATAACTGTAAGATACAATATTGTTAAGCTCTAGGAAGACATCCAGGCCTCTCTTGAACCCCTCGGCCAAGTTTGCCAATACCACCTCCTCAGGAAGGAATTCCAGATTCTCACTGCCCTAACAGTAAAGAATCCTCTTCTATGTTGGTGGAAAAACCTCTCCTCCAGACGCAGAGAATGCCCCCTTGAGACCGTCATCTTCCTTGGTATAAGCAGATCCTCTGAGAGTGTGTAAATAGATAAGGGGACAATACAAATATCTGTTATTAGATCACCCCTCAGTCGTCTTTTTTCTAGACTAAAAAATTCAAATTTTGTTAATCTTTCTGGGTATTGTAGTTCCCCCATCTCCTTTATTAATTTTGTTACCCTACTTTGTACTCGTTCTAGTTCCATTATATCCTTCCTGAGTAGAGTTGAGCGACTTTGGTCGGATCGGGTTTCGGACCACCCAACCGAAACATAATTTGTTTCGGACGAAACTGGTCCGACCCCAATGCATGTCAATGGGGAATAAAAGTCGGCATTGAGCGGATGAATGTCGTCCGCTCAATGCCGACTTTTATTCGCCATTGACATGCATTGGGGTCAGGTTTCGGTCAAAACACCGACTTTTTTTGTTCTAGTCGGACCAGTTTCGTCCGAAACAAATTTTGTTTCGGTCGGGTGGTTCGAAGCCCGATCCGACCAAAGTCGCTCAACTCTATTCCCGAGCACCGGTACCCAAAACTGTACACGGTACTCCATGTGCGGTCTAACCAGGGATTTGTACAGAGGCTGTATAATGCTCTCATCATGTGTATCCAGACCTCTTTTAATGCACCCTGTAATGATTTGGTAGCCGAGGAGGACAGTAGCCAAAATAGCCAAGGCAACCAGACACCCAGAGAGGTTGGCAACTAGCGGATTGCAGACCCCTAAACTGACAGCACAACTAGAAGTAGCCGTGGGACGTACCTACGATGACCTAGACGCCTCGACACAGCCAGAGAGTTAACTAAGCCTAAAGAGAGAAAGGGGAAAGCTAACTGCCCCGGAGTAGCGCCGCAAAGGAATAGGTAGCCCCACACATATATTGGCGGTGAGACAAGATGAAATACAAACACAGGCAGAAAATAGAGCAAGCAAACGCTGGGGCCCAAACTGTCTAGATGTAACAGGACAGGAAAGAATACTGTCTGCAATCCAGGAAAAATTCCAGCACGTCTGATTTCCAAAAATACTGAGACCACACAATCTCTCCCCCGCTAGATCAGAACTCTGGTGTGAACTGGTAGCTAACAAGCAGATACTGAAATAACAGGGACTATAAACACAAACAGTGGTAAATGAAAAACAGAGACCAGCGCAGGCCCCAGCCGGGGAACCTGGCCGACCTCACTCCAGAAGGGAAGAAAACAAAAGGGAAAACAAATGCCACAGAAATAAGCAGCGAATACCTTATCTGAAAGTTGCAGGAGAAAGCAGGAAGCAAGCTGACTTCCAAAAGGGACCAGGAAGAAACAAATCACTGGCGAGGATAATAGGAAGGTTGCTCACTTATATCTCCCCAGTCAGTAACACCTGATTGCAAATCATTACCCCCAGCTGATAGACCTCTGTTAGCCAAAGCCACTTCATTACTATCAGCAGCCACTAGGGGGAGCCCAAACTCAGAAGTCAGCTCTAGAGTGTACACAACAGCACCCCATGATCCTGTTTGCCTTGGCAGCCACTGCCTGGCACTGGCTGATCCAGGTAAGTTTATCATTAACTAGGATCCCCAATTCCTTCTTCATGTCAGATTTACCCATATCAATTCCTTCTTCCCATGTGTATAACCTTACATTCATCAGTGTTAAACCTCATCTGCCACCTTTCGGTCCAAGTTTCCAACTTATCCAGATCCATCTGTAGCAGAATACTATCTTCTCTTGTATTGACTGCTTTACATAGTTTTGTATCATCTGCAAATATCGATATTTTACTGTGTAAACCTTCTACCAGATCGTTAATATGTTGAAGAGAATAGGTCCCAACACCGACCCCTGCGGTAACCCACTGGTCACAGCGACCCAGTTAGAGAATATACCATTTATAACCACCCTCTGATTTCTATCACTAAGCCAATTACTTACCCATTTACACACATTTTCCCCCAGACTCAGCATTCTCATTTTGTTTACCAACCTCTTGTGTGGCACGGTATCAAACCCTTTGGAAAAATCAAGATATACCATGTCCAATGACTCACTTTGGTCCAGTATAGCTTACCTCTTCATAAAAAGTGATTGATTTGACAGGAGCGATTCCTCATAAACCCCTGCTGATATGGAGTTAAGCAGTTATTTTTCTTGAGATAATCCAGAATAACATCCCTCAGAAACCCTTCAAATATTTTACAAACAATAGAGGTTAGACTTACTGGCCTATAATTTCCAGGTTCACTTTTAGAGCCTTTTTTGAAAATTGGTATCACATTTGCTATGCACCAGTCCTGTGGAACAGAACCCGTTGCTATAGAGTCCCTAAATATAAGAAACTAGCTATGAACCTGTTCTACCCCCGGGTGGCAAGCATTTTTATTGGTATATTGTCTCCCATCCTG
>VIAB01009722.1:59693-72884 GCA_009801035.1 Oophaga pumilio | reverse complement strand
CTACGTGGAGTCACAGGTCGGGAAGGGGTTAACGAGAGTTGACTTTACATCCTGCAGTTTTATTTGGTCTAACTTTTATACTCTTGAAATATTATTATATCCCCCAGTTGACTGGTCTTCTCAGTCAGAGAAGACCAGGCCTCTTTCACACATCAGTTTTTTGAAATCAGGCACAATCTGTCCAATTTCAAAAAAGACGGATCCAGCGTAGATTGTAAAAAACTGATGTGCCGAATCCGGTTTTCAGCCGAATCCGTTGTGAACTTTTGAACCCGGAAAATGTATTGTATGCATGTCTGGCGAGAGAGAGAGAGTTTTCGGCTTCCAGACTTGCGTAGATGAAGAAAACTGAGTCTGGTGGCCGGATCAGTCCTATGCCTGATCCGGCACCCATAGACTTGTATTGCATGACCAAGCCTAACATGCCGCTTCAGGCGCTATACGTTGTTTCCGGCAGAAAAAAAAACGTTACATGATGCGTCCTGTCCGGCCGCCGGAATTAAAATCTATGAAGTATCCGGCAGAAAATGGACGAAACGCAATGACATGAGGCGCGATCCGGCGCTAATGCATGTCAATGAGAAAAAACGGATCCAGCGGTGAAAAAAAACGGATCAGTTTTTTTCAAAAAATGCCGGATCACACCTGACGGAGAAAAACGAATGTGTGAAAGAGGCCTTAATTAGGTCATATTCTGAGTAGAAGGAAATGTGAACAAAGTTATTTGAAAACCTTGGAAGCTGCTTTTGTGGATCACTGTGCACTCTGTGGAAATGTAACAATGAAATAGTATCATTTTCTAGTTTCCATACAACCTGCTGATTTACTGCTGCTTGTTTGGAGGCAATCAATAATGCTGATACTTCTCAGACATTCACAGTAACATACTCATATGACTTTCTTCTCAGAACACTGAGTGGACAAGATTTTGTAATATGTTTATCTCGACAAGCCCTAAAGGTGGTGTCACACAGGTTCTTTTAATGTATTCTCTTTCTTCTATACAAAACCACCAATAATTATGGGCACTAAATCACTTCTGGGTTGAATGCAATAGCTAACTAAGCAATACTGCTATTAAAAAATACATTATATACTACACAGCATTACTAGAGCAGAATTTTTAACCCCTTACTGACATGTGACATACTGGTATGTCATACGTCAGCTCCTTCACTTTAAAGCGGGCGCTTTCCATGTGTTATTCAGCTATCATCTGCCTCTAACAGCGGCATTTACAGCATGGGAGGCGCTCCGTTCTGATCACCCATCTGCGCACCTGCGATGTGACTGGATTACTTAGCTACATATGTTATATGTGTGTTTTGGGGGTCACACGCGAGGGGTGTGCAATCCTCTTAATTGTCTGCTGCCAAATCTGATGTCAGTGGAAGTATGTGCACGTACTCAGACAGTAGACTGTCAATGTCCGTCAAATGCAGAAGCTCTCATTTACTTGAGGAAGTTTAACACCTTTATATAGCAAATCTCTTGGGAGTAACCAAGGGCGCATATGAAGGACGGCCCCGTCCTTCCATGTCACCAATGTGACGTAACTCCACAGGCACAGCTCTCCGGCGCCCCCTTTGTCTCTCAGGTCAGTAAGGGTACTGCACCTAGAGTAAATGGCCGCCGGGGAGGGTGTCCTGTTACCCACTGGGTATTCTAAGATTCGTGATCAGAGTAAAAGCATCAGCCCAAGATTAATTTTATGGTTTAATTGCCTTAAGGGCACACTAGATAATTACAGAAATATACAGTAAGCTATACAACGGAATTACAATGGATTTGCAGTCAGAGTAAAATACAACAATAATGGTACAAGGCTTAGAGGTATTAGCTAGAGGTCAATATTACCAGGTTGTAGGGACATGTGGAGGCAGGGAGCGCTGCGATCCACAGGTGAAAGTCTTAGTTGCTGGACAGTCCCCTAAAATGTGTGCCGCTGCTCCCTTGGCAGCTCTGTCCCTGGTTGCTTCTTGGCTTCTGTGAGAATGAATCTGGTCTGACCCTTGGCTCACAGTTCTTAAACCTGCTAGGTCCCTCCCCTCGGTGTCCGAGGGTGGGCTGACAATCTCCACCCTTAGCCCCCTGCAGAATTTATTCCCAATACCTAATAAAGGGGTTAACTTTCTCCAGGACGATTGGATCAGGACACGAGAGGTACCAGCGGATGCAGTATGTTTTGCCTGTCGCATGGATATCAAAACTGGCCCGATTGGGTCATTGTGGATGGCCAATCTCTATATCTCAGACCCCCAAGCCATCACCGACTCAGGAGTTGCACCATCAAATGCCCGAGGTCCACAGGGTCACACAGATATTTTTATGAGAATGTACCTACAAAGATGTGCTCATAATTCATAATCCTAGAACGGAGCCTTCGTGTCTGGGATATAAATAGATGTGTTTTCATGGTCTGGCTGAAAGGTATAGTCTAATTGAAGCCCCCAGGCATCTCATTACCATGCTAACAAACCTTACTATTCACCATGCTGGCTTGGCTCTGTTTTGGGTCTTAACTCGTTACCATACTAAAGACCTTGCCATTCAAACATGGGCCTGAATCACTTAGCATACTAAAGCCCTTTTGATTCACAGTGGACATCAAACCCTGTCGAATTGAATATGCTAACAGGCCCTGTGCAGTTAGCAGAATGTGGCTCTGTGAACAGACAAAATGGAGGCTCTTATAGGCCCTATCCAAGATGGTGGCGTCCCTACCTCACAACGCATATCGTTATTTGATAGGTCAAGTTGCAATCATTACTGTCACGACACAGCTGTCGGGTGACCCGGGACCAGGGGTTCCTTCCCTGTCTCTAACACTAGGGGGCACCATAGCTCGACCTACTCCCTGGGATACTTCTGAAGGTGAAGATGCCCGGGCCCCCACCATTGCCTTATCTTCTGAGTCAGCCCTCCTTCTGTTCTCTTCCCCCACCCAGGGAAGAGGGGTGCTACTGTGCACCATAGGTACACCAACCCAACAAACAAGGCAACACAAACAAGGGTTAACAGAAAACTCCAGGCATAGAAAATATTCACTCACATATAATAGAGGAATGCATTGGGGCATGGATGTAGGGGAATAAGCAAAAATAGAGAAGGATGGAGAATCACCACAAATACAGATCAAACAACAGCACAGATAACTGTTGCACAGCTTCTGAATCCACACCTTGGCAGTAGAAAACTTCACAGAGCAGGCTTCATGGGATAACAAGCTTTTACTTCTTACAACATGAGGTAAAAGGAAAATGCACAGTCATTTCAGCATTGCATCAGGAAAACAGGAGCAAAACGAAAGTGAAACTACAAGTGAGACTATTTCTTATACAATACATTAAACAGAAGGAAACGTTACACAACATCGCCATCTATTGTCAGGTCAGCATAAAGTCCTCCTTTTACTTATAATAAGTCCTAATCTGTTGCATATGCCAACAATAACTCCTTCAACTCTCCTTATCATATGAGCTCCTCTTCCTCTGTTAGCCATGCAGCAAATTCTTGCTCTGACAAGGATTTGTAACACAGCCCCTTTTATAAAAGGGGAAAGGAGTGGCTAACTGAGCTCAGCTGTCAGCACAGCGATTTCCAGCATCGCCGATTAACCCCTGTTCTGCCAGAAGAAATAAACACATTTAAGATGGAGAAGTGCTTCTTCTCAGGGCTGAAGTAGGAGCAATCAGACCCTGCGGTCTTTTGGCTCCACACTGTTATGGTAACCCTGTAACAGTACCCTCTCTTCTATGAGGGACCTCCGGAACCTCAGAACCAGTCCTATCGGGGTGTGCCACATGAAAAGCCCTGACCAGTCTGGCCGCATGAACATCAGATGCTGGTACTCATATCCTCTCCTTAGAACAATACCCCCTCCAATGTGCCAGATCCTAAATCGATCAAAGAACAATATGTGAATCCAAAGACTTTGCAATGAAAAACTCCAAGTTTCCATCAACAATGACAGGAGACAGTGGTAGAGGTGATGGTACTGAAGATGCAACATATTTTTTGAGGAGAGATCGATGGAATACATTATTGATCCTAAAAGGAGGCGGTAAAACAAAGCGAAATGCTACAGAATAGACGAAGGCTATATATATTATAAAGACCAATAAACCTGGGATCCAGTTTCCAAGATAGAACCTTCCACTTAATGTTCCTAGAGGACAGCCACATCAAGTCACCAACACACAATTCCGGACCCACTAAAACATTTCCGATCAGCCACACTCTTATATTTGGATCCCATCTTCCTCAAATTAATCGTAACTCCCTGGGATATGGTAGTAATAGGAGATGAAAACCGTTCTTTTTCCGGTAATCCAGAATGGCGATTACTATTAAATGAACTAAACTGAGGATGGAACCCATATGCCCCAAAAAACGGGGACTTACCAGTCGATTCCAAACTATTATTTTCAGCGAATTCGGCTAACGTTAAATAGGTAACCCAGTCCTCCCGATTTTCAGATACAAAACACCTGATGTATGTCTCTAAATTCTTGTTAACCCGTTCAATCAGCCCATTAAACTGAGGGTGAAAAATGAAAGAAAATGACAATTGGATCCCCAGGTAGTTGCAAAATGCCCTCCAAAACTTGGAGAAAAACTGCACCCCCGGTCAGAAACAATATCAGTCGGGATCCCATGTAATCTACTTATTCCGCTGACAAACTTGCGCCAAGGATTTGGCATTTAGTAAAGCTGGTAAAGCAATAAAATGAGACATTATATTGAATCTACCACCAGTATTACAGTATTCCCTTACGACATGGGAAGACAAGTGATAAAATTGACCGACAAGTGAGTCCAAGGTCTACAGGGAATCTCCAACGGATGAAGAACCTCCGATGGGAGAATTTGAGAGGTCTTAGAACAGGCACAGACACTGCAGGTGCTTACATACTCCCAGACATCCTATTGAGCACTTAGCCACCAAAAATGCAGAATAAGCATGTGAGGGCCGAAGTAAATCTCCATCCACTCCTGGAATGTGCCCCCACCCTTGCATTCTCCAATGCCATAAAAAGCAATGCAAAGTTTTCCTGTAATTAAACTCCAGGAACAAGCTCTTTGAAGCTCTGTGCCTAGCAATTAGCACCAGGGTGTGAGCTCTCATACAGCTACAGCCAGCTGGCTCCATTTGATTCGCCAGGCTTACATCGTGGGACAACAGATCCCAGGCTAACCAGTGCAAGGCTCTGAGATATGGAATCTGGCAAATGACCTACAATAACAGAATGCAATATCTCTGAGCCTAGCCGAGCAAATTATCAGACTCTGCATTCCTTCACCCACGAGCCCAGAACGTCAAGCCACCCCTAGCACTCTGCGTTATTGAGTCACAAAGCATAGCTACCAGGAATTACTGTACATACGGTAGCAAGAAAAGACCCAAGTGCATAGGAGATGGATAGGGGAGTACCAGGCCACCAGATAATACCAATGAATCAAATGTCACCAGGCAATGGAATAGCAATAATATAAATTCTTTATTCAAAAAATACAATGTTGCACAGAAAATGTAAAAATACAATAATAAAAATTAAGAAAGAGTGGGAAACAGCATCAGATAGCCAAATCGTGGGACCAAATATAAAATAATCAGGTAGAATAATTGCCGCATATGGTGATAAATGACATCACACTAGTAGTAGATTAAAATATATTTGCCTAAAGCAGCACATTCAAAAATATATATATAAAACAATATACTAGTGACTAAAATACTAATAAAACAAAGAATACTGCTACACAATGAGCTAGATTGTGAAAACAACCAACATGCAATACAGGAGTAATATATAAAATAAGCCCACAAGCCAATTAAATCAAACCAAATATATAATGTGAGGTTTATGTGACACTACATTTAAAACATGCAATAGTGCAGGTCGAGTGACTGGCAGGAAACTAGCCAATACCAGCGCATAGAATAACAGTGCAAATTATACCTGGAATAATAGGGCAAGTTATACCTGTGCTGCAAAATGATATGCTGCTACTAGGGCATTAGACGAGCAAATATACCTGAGGGCCCAAGGGCGATGCTGTTGCCACCTCAAACGCGCGTTTGTCCGCAAGCTCCCTTGTCCACAAGCTCCATTGGTTAAATTATACGCTACCCCCAAGAGTTGGTTTCTAACCCGATATAAGCCTGCTGTCGGACGGGGCTTATTTCAAACGAGGAACTGGTGGCAGAATACCACACTGTATTAGTGATAAACACTGGCAGTGACGGCCGGGAGGTTTATATATGTATCCCCAGACTGAACTGGTTATGTATATCTCCCATCACTGGGAGTACCTTAATAACTCGTACCTATAAGGGAAGCCTTTCCGGCGACTATTTGCCATCGGTACAGTTCCCTGACCTACCTGGGGCAAAATGTGGTGCCAGAGAGCCGATCCTTGCTACGTCCTTCTCTCCCCTCCTCCGATGTGAGCGAAATCGACACCCTCTTTCCCTGTGATATCCGACACAGATTAGTGGCAGAGCGGTGGGATCGAGATAATAGTGTGCATGGGATCCTGTTATTTTTCGGTAGCTGAGGAGAAATAGCAAAAATAGCCAAAGTAGCAATACACCAGAGAGGTTGGAAACTATTGGGTTGCAGGACCCTAAACTAACCGCAACACTAGAAGTAGCCGTGGAGCTTACCTACGGTGATCCTAGACGCCTCGTCACAGCCGGAGAGATAGCTACACCTAAAGGCAGAAAGATGAAAGCTAACTGCCCCGTAGCAGAACACACAAAGAAATAGGAAGCCCCCAAACATGTAATGGCGGTTAGACAAGAAGAAAATACGAACACAGACAGAAAATAGAATGAGCAAACGTTGGGGCCCAATTCAGTCTAGATAGAAAAGTATAGGAAAGAATTCTGACTGCAACCCAAAAAACCCTGACAAAAATACCAACACTTCTGATTAACAAAAAAACCTGAGATCACACGATCTCTACCACCTAAATCAGATCTCTGGTGTAACACACAGCAATTCAGCAAATAAAAAGTTACACAGGAACAGAGCAAAAGTGCAAACACAAACTGAGCACAATTGCAGCGCCAGGTCCCAAAAGGGGACCAGGCTGAAGTCCACTGCAAGGCAGTAAACCAGCAAGGAAAAACCAACCAGAGGAAAAAAAACAGCAAATCACTTATCTGAATGAAAGCAGGAATGCAAGCTGAGCTCCAAGCAATACCTGGAAGAGCAATTGATTACCGGCAAGGCTGATGGGAGTTCAGGTCACTTATATCAGACCATTCAGACCCAGCTGAAAGCCATTCAGCAATTGGTTCACTACCCTCAGCAACCACCGGAGGGAGCCCCAGCTCCGAAGTCACCTCCATCGTGTTCACAACAGGATCCCTACTCCCAGACACTAAGGACTAACAGCAGTATCTTTTGCTGCTGGGGTCTTAAGATCAGCTTAATACTAGACAGTCCGAGTGCAAGTACTGTAGAGGTGTGGGTGCACGGGTTGCCTCTGTGTCCGTGACCAAGGGCTGAAAAGACTGGCTGCAAGCACTTGAAGCCAGACAAAAATGTTGGCCACAGAGCTAGTCCGTAATGTGGAGAATGACTGTACTGATTTCAACTAAGGGGTGAACCAGAGGGGGTCCCTCCCAGTCCCCCAAAGCGTCTCATCGCCAGTGCACTACCCTGCCATGGGAGAATGCCCTCCTACTGCCCTTCTCCATGGACAGCTCAGATCAGAGGCCCTCTTTCAAGCTGCCCTGGCGAGTCTCAAAGCGGGGCATGAGGAAGTCCCTGCAGCCCTCCTGAAAGCAGCAGAATGTCAGGCAGAGCAAGAGGCAGCAGAACTCCAAGCAGAGTCAGAGTGCAAGGCGGTGGAACGCTGTGAAGCTGCAGAGCGTCAGCATCAGCTGGAGTTGGCTTGGCATGGTCTCCTACCGCCCATCACAGCACCTCTGGAACCCAAGACAGCCAAGGTCCAAGCTAAGGATTTCCCCTTGCAGGAGAAGGACAGACACCTGGACTCCTTTCTGCTGGCCTTTGAGCGGACCAGCCCACAGCACCATCTGGCATCGGATCAGTGGACCAAGTACCTGACCTCCTGTTTGAGGGATAAGTGTCTGGAAATTTTAGGGCACTTACCTGCCGAGGAGGAAGAGGACTATAACAACATCAAACAGGCCTTGATCCAGCAGTTCAACCTCAGCCCTGAGTCATACCGCAGGAAGATCTGAAGCCTGCAAAAAGGCCTCAAGGACACATGGGACAACTACATGCAGGCACTTATGAGAGCTGCAGTTCACTGGACCAAGGATCTGGAGCTCACCTCCGGCCAGGAGATTCAAGAAACGTTTGTCACTGAGCAATTCTTGTGGAACTGCCCAGAGGACCTCCAGCAGTAGCGCCGTGACCAGAAACCAATGGGGGCCACTGCTACAGCCGCCCTGGAAGATGACTAAGCCAACAACCGGGCCACTGAAGCCAAGATTGCCACCATCAGCACCTGGAGAGGGGGTAAGACTCTTCCTGCCCCTGTTTTGCCAGCCCCTAGAATGCAAGGGGCGACCCCCTCTGCTTCCCTCTCCAGCCCAGGGGTCAAACCCAGGAGGTGTCACCTCTGCAACCAACCCGGACACTTCAGGGCCATTTGTCCCCAGCACCACAAGGCCCCGTCCTCATCCCCAAAACCGTCCCGTCATGTGTGTGGATGGGTGTGGTGGGAGGTCCTGTGACAATTGCCAACCCGTCACCATAAGCCACGCCACTGCTATGGGACTGCGGGACACCGACGCTGAGATGACCCTTGTGCGGCCTGAGATGGTGTTCCGCAAGACTTGATACCTGGAAAAACCCTCCCCATCTCCGGGATTGGAGATGTCGAACCCGCGGTTCATCTGGACTGGGGCGCTGGTTGGGAAATGAGAGAGGTGGGAGTGTCTGCGAATATTCCTATGAATGTTTTATTTGGGACAGATTTGGGGCTGCTAGTGTCACAGTATGTGGCTACTGAGACCTCAAGTCCTGGTCCCCCACTGTGTCTTGATTTTCTACTGCTAGTAATGTTGTAAGTTTGTTGCATGTTCCTTCTGCGTCAAGGAGGGAGGTGGGAGCTGAGAGTCACTCCTGTTCTGACAGGACACATGCAGCTCCTGCAGATGAGATGGAGCCAGAAGACACAGGAAGGTATGAGAATGCCCCCAGGTGTGATGAGACACTGTGTTCTGGAGGGAGAGGTAGGGAGCAGGTAGCTGCAAGGCCAGTATCAGAGTTGATGGGAAGGGCTTCTGCAGGGATTGTATGGCCCCTAGATGAGTCCAAACTGCTGGGTTCTGCACAGCTGCAGGAAGAGGAACGTGCCAATAGGGTTAGGGCTGTCACAGGAGAGGTGGAGCTTCCAGATAAGGCCCCGGGGCAGGAGGTTCCCACACCCGGGTTACCAGGATACCAAGTCTGTCCACCTGACTCGGCGACTTGTGTGGAAGCCGAGGGGAGGCAGGCACTACCCAGGGTTACAGCGGTCGTGGCCACTGTCACCAGGAGTGGGAGTGCTGGAGCCCAAGTAGCCTCATGGAGGTCCGACGTCCTTCCCTCTTCCAACCAAGTGGCAGCTGAGCCAAAACGAGGCCTGGAGACGGGTTTTGGGGAACTGACAGAAGGCGTGGCAGTTTCATCCATTCTGGCCACGTCTATTCAGGGGTTTCAGGCAGCGTTGGAAGCCGATGACAGCATGAAGGCCATTAAGGAGCAGGCAGCACACCCTTTCATGGACTCAGACCTTGAGCAGGTGGTCTGGGACCAGGGACGGCTGTACTGATGTCGGTTCAGCAAGAGTCACCAGAGGCGTGGCCTAGGGGCTGACAGTTAGAGGTACCCTATTCATTCCAGGCAGAGTTATTGTGGATTGCACAGGAGATTACGATGGCTGGACACTTAGGGATCACTAAGACCAAGGCCAGGCTAGCCCAGCATTTCTACTGGCCTAAAATGGGGGCCGATGTGGCTACCTTCTGCCGTTTGTGTGACACCTGTCAGAGAGTGGGGAAGGCGGGGCAGCACCCCAAAGCCCCACTGATGCCATTGCCCATCATTGAAGAGCCTTTTTGGAGGGTGGCTGTGGGTCTCATTGGACCTATGTCTGTTCCCAGCCGCTCCGGGAAACGCTACATACTAATGGTAGTGGATTATGCCACCAGGTACCTGGAAGCGGTAGCCTTGTCGTCCACTCGGGCCGACAAGGTGGCCACCGCTTTCCCAGAGATTTTCTCCAGAGTGTGATTTCCCCACCGATCACCGATCGAGGGACCCAGTTCATGTAGCAGCTGATGGAGTCCCTTTGTAAGCAAATACAGGTGCAACATCTGGTGGCGAGCCCGTACCATCCGCAGACTAATGGTCTATGCAAGCAGTTCATTGGCACCCTCAAGCAGATGCTTGGGATGTTGGTTGACTCCCACAGGAGCGATTGGGAGCGGCACCTCCCACACCTACTATTTGCCTACCGGGAGGCTCCACAGGCCTCAACGGGGTTCGCCCCCTTCAAGCTCCTGTATGGACAGCATGTACGAGGGCCCTTGGCTCTGGTGAAAGAGGCATGGGAAGGAGACTTGGCCACCCCTGGAGTATCAGACGTTGAGTACATCATGTGCTTCCGGGACAAAATGATGGCCTTGTCGCGGCTGGTGCAGGATAATATGGCCCAGGCTCAGGCTGACCAGAAGCTCTGATACCATCAGAACACTTGTGAAAAGACCTACCAGGAGGGTCAGAAAGTATTGGTACTGGTCCCTTACCACAGGACAAGCTTCATGCAGCCTGGGAGCGCCCCTATCTCGCATACCAGCGGCTCAATGACGTGACCTGGTCACCCTAGACCACACCCGTGGAAGGAGGAAGGCCTTCCATGTGAAAATGATGAAGGCCCATCATGAGCAGGAGGCCTGCGCCCTCCCTGTGTTCAACCTTCCTGAGGAAGTAGAGGCAGAAACTCTCCTGGATCTGCTCACCCAAGCCAAAGCGGATGGATCCATTGAGGATGTAGAGATTGGCCACCAGCTCTCCAAGGACCAATGGTCCCAGCTGGAATATACTCTACTCCCCTTCCAGGAGCTGTTCAGCAGCCTTCCCAGAAGGACCGAGTTGACTGTATATCACGAGGACACTGGGGATCGCCCCCCGATCTGGCAGTCAGCAAATCGGGTCTCTCTCGAGATGCAGCAGCAGATGTGCCAGGAGATTGATGAGATGCTGAAGCTGAGAGTGATCCAGGCATCCAAAAGCATGTGGGTGTCGCCCGTAGTCCTCATCCACAAAAAGGACTGAGCAACCCAGCTCTGTGTGGACTACCGGGGGCTCAACACAGTCACCGATGCGTTCCCTATGCCACGCATCAATGACCTGCTCGATCAGTTGGCCGGGGCTAAGTACCTGACCATCATAGATTTGAGCCGGGGATATTGACAGATCCCTCTAACAAACGAGGCCCGGGAGCGCTCTGTCTTTATCACCCCATTTGAACTGTGCGAGTCCACTGTGATGACATTTAACATGAAGAATGCCCCTGCCACTTTTCAGCGGATGGTCAACATGCTGCTTCAGGGACTTGAAGGGTACGCGGTTGCGTACCTGGACGATAGTGCCATCTTCAGTCCCACATGGGAGGGTCACCTAGAGCATCTGACCCAGGTGCTTAGGCGGATCCAATGGGCAGGTTTGACCATCAAGCCGGGAAATTGCCAGCTGGGCATGAGCGAGGTCTGCTGGTTACTATAGGAGGTTTGTTCCACACTATAGCACCCTGGCCAAGCCCCTGATGGACCTCATCAAGAAAAAGCTGCCACTTGCGGTGGACTGGTCAGTCGCCTATGGGACCAATTTTCAGGCGCTCAAGACCGCTCTCTCCAGCTCTCCAGTACTACTAGCTGCTGAATTTGCGCTGCCGCTTGTATTACAGACCGATGCCAGTGTCTTTCACCTCGGTGCCATGCTCGCCAGGTCAACCCCGCTGGCCAGGAGCATCCTGTCCTGTACGTGAGCAGGAAGCTATTGCCGAGAGAGGTGGCCTACTCCACGATGGAAAAGGAATGCCTCTCAATTATATGGGCCCTGCAGTGTCTGCAGCCCTACTTGTATGGGCATCCCTTCATCGTGGAGATGGACCACAACCCCCTCAGCTGGTTGCACACAGTCTCTGGGATGAATGTGAGGTTGCTATGCTGGATCCTAATGCTCCAGCAATACCACTTCACCATTCGTCACAAAAGGGGGCGCGACCACAGGAATGCTGATTGGTTATCCTGGCAAGAGGAGGGTGCGGAAGGGCGCGTGGTGGAATACAGGAATGTGATATCCCCTAGCGCCCTCTAAAGCGGGGAGGTATGAGGAACGAAGTAGATCTCCGTCCACTCCTGGAATGTTCCCACACCCTTGCATTCTCCAATGCCATATAAAGCAATGCAATATTTTCCTTTAATTAAACTCCAGGAACAAGTTCTTTGAAGCTCTGTGACTAGCAATTAGCACCAGGGTATGAGCTTTCGTGCAGCTACAGCCAGCAGGCTCCCTTTGTTCCTTCAGGCTTACATCATGGGACAACAGATCCCAGGCTAACCAGTGCAAGGCTCTGAGATATGGAATTTGGCAAATGATCTATAATAACAGACTGCAATACCTCTGAGCATAGCTGAGCACATTATTGGACTCTGCATTCCTTCCCCCACGAGCCCATAACATCCAGCCACCCCTAGCACTCTGCATTATTGAGTTACAAAGCATAGCTACCAGGAATTACAAACAGAAGGCATATTTAGTCTCTATGCGCAGATAAAACCCAGCAGAATCCAGTGGCACCGCTGCTGTTCCGTTGAGAGCTTTGGGTGGAAAGTTAAGAGCCTCCATTGTTCTGGACAGAAAATTATACTCTCAGATATGGAAGGAAAGAGGCTGCACAAGCCTAGGGGTGGGCGCAGAGTGTGGGAGAGAGCAGCCTAGCAGATATAAGGCAGCCCCTCATTTTGGACTTAGTTTTCTACTGGCAGGAAGGTCTGTTACCTGATGTGGCCAGGAAAGCTCGTAACTAAGATTTGGACCTGTGATCCATCAGCACCTCCCTATTGTCACATGCTACATAACACGGTAATTGCAACCTATCAATACCCCACCCTTGTACTACACTCTTGACTGCATACATGTGTATTGTTCTGTATAT
>VIAB01009720.1:32263-45972 GCA_009801035.1 Oophaga pumilio | reverse complement strand
CCCTGGGCATGCTCAGATGGAGAAAGCGAGGACTTTGTCCCAGTTCTGCCTGCTCCAGCACTGGTTGTAATAGAGGAACCAGGAGAGGCAGCAACAAGCCTCTGCACAGCATTAGACCGAGCGAGACGCTGGGACCGACGTCTCTGCTGAGCAGGCTGCACTGCGGCCGGAGATGGATGGGGGACCGCAGCGGGACTGGTTCGAGATTCCCCTTGTGCAGCAGCGGGAACTCGATCCCTAACACATAGTCTCTTCCTCAGGAAGCCAGTGGTGGCAGAAGTAGGGCAATGCTGTGGGCTCTGGGTGGGAGGAGTGGGTATCCCAGTGGTGCGATGTTGTGGGCCTGGTGCTGGTGATGAGGCAGAGCAGAGTGCGTTGTGTGGAGCAGTGCTCCTTCATCAGAGAGTCAGTGGTGGCAGAAGTGTGGCGATACTGTGGCCCTGTGTCAGTGGTGAGAGCGGAGTGCATCATTGGTGTCCTGGCGGCCATTTTCCTGAAGCTGTGGGTCGATGGTGGCAGCGCGTGCACAGAGTGGGATCTCGGCACAGCCGAAATCTCAATCTGTGCACCCGTGGTCTCCAGCAGCCATTTTCCTGAAGCCCACTGCCTCAGGAAAATTTTTGCTGGAGGCGGCTCGTGCGCAGATTGAGAGCTCAGCTGGACAGAGATCTCAATTTGCGTAAACACCACTTCTGGAGGCCCACAGCTTCAGAGCAATGGTCACCTGGAAACCAATGATGTACTCCTCTCTGCTCACCGCCGACACTGGGCCACAGCATCGCCACACTTCTGCCGCCACCGGCTCCCTGAGGAAGGTACCCTGCTCTATCACTGCCCCAACCACCTGGTGAGCCTGCATTCAGACGATAAGATGCATACCCCATGCTACCCACAAATTTTTTTGGGGAAAATTGCATCTTATAGTCCGAAAAATACTGTAAATCTATTGCTGTCTGTATAGTGTGTGGAATACATTTTTTGCTTGCTACCAAACCCTGTGGCTTACAATTTTTGTTTTCTAAGTCCTGTGGAAATATTAGTTGTCACCAACTCTTTGGATTACAATTGCTGCATTCTAAAAAGCCTTGTAGATTACATTATTTTTTCCTTATTAACTCTTTGGATTACTATTTTTGTTCTATAATCAACCTCATGAAGTATTATATTTGCTCCCTTTTAATTATTTTCTACCCGACTCTGTGAATTACAATTTGCCTTTCATTACCAATCTCTGTGGATTACTAATGTGCCTTCAATTTGAGACTGTTGATTTACAAGGTTTAATCCTTATTTAACTCTGTGGACAAAAATGTTATGTTCCTTTCCAAATCTTTTTTTTCAATTTGTCAAGCCTTGAGGATGATAACTACCGTAATCTATGTTGTTCTAAAGGGCTACACTTCACCCTATGATCACTGCACTATGATTCCAGTTACCCTGATGCTCAAGTGGGCACTTATGGTCACATTTCTTTCAGACTTATACATTACCATTAGTGATTGTTCACACAACTATAATAATCGGTTGAGTACTGCCATCGCATTGACGGATAGCACTCGTCCTCATGTTATTCAATGAGACAGGGCACATCTGAATCGTTCCGAGGAATAAATTGCAGCATGTACGAGCTACTTTCGATAGTCGAATGGTGCTCAATCTATCGTGTCTATGGGTCCATAGAGGATGGAGAAACTTTATATGTTCCACATCCAAGAAAATTGGATCACACTATGATCAGACTCTGATCAGAGTTTGATTGGCATAATTGGATTTTCTCAGATGGAAGTTTCAAACCTATACCTACCTATCACTTCCACATAACTAAATAGTTATCAATGGCTTGCCTATTTTCAGTTGTCTATCCTAAAGCTGCATTTAAACTGAAAGATAATTGTGTAAAATGCTCATTTCATGATTATCTGACAGTGTAAACAAGCTGCCAATCATCAGGTGAAATGATTTTTTTGCGCAGCGTAAAATATCATTGTTCTTGTTGGTGCATCATCCTGTATAAACAGGACTCACACTGCTGAAAACAGTGGCAGCCTATGTGCAATGAATAATTTTTTACAGGTCGCTCAATGCGCATCGTTTTTCTTACAAATCGTAACTGAAATAACAGCCATAAGAAAACTACTTCTTATAGTCTTCTTATATTCAATAAAGTAATTTTAATGTCACTAAGTGTTCATAGCAACCCGATGAAGCTATTCCATTTTGACATCGGCTAATTGCATGTTATATAAAATAGTCACTGATTATAGTTAATGACTGGACATTATGCACTGCTGATTTCAATAGTCTGCAATCTCTACTGATTTTATTAGCCTTCATTTTTCAATAGCCTCCAGTCTCATGAGTCATTTATTTGAGATCAACAAAATTGTATGATAGGAACCACATAATTGAAATGTAGTCACATGCCATCGAGCCTATCCTTTTTGCTACTGTGTTTTGAAAAAAAATGCATAAGACTGCTTTCTCCAAGAAAGCTGCATTTTAGCAAGCAAAAGGAAACATATGGCCCAAAATTGGGATAATGTTGAAGTTTGCCATGGTTTCCTCTTTATTCTACGTATGTATTCCACTGAGCATGGGTAATATTGTCTAATAAAGGGATGTATTATAGCAAATTGGGAAAACTAAAGGTGAATTTACACTAGCGGAAATGACTGACGATTGCCTACCCAGGTTTTTTAATAGCGTGTTTAGACAGGCTGATTGCACTTCTCATGCTCATGGAACGATTGGTAATAGATCATTGTATGCGCATAGACTTTCATTGCCCTTGACAGAAAATGTCCTGTTTTCACAGGACGATGTGCTATAGTGAACGATTATTTTTAAGTTTAAAAATAATTTCACCTGACAAACGATCGCTTTGCTTGTCCGTCTGGTAATTGCCAGCCTGTTTACCATGACTGGTTATCAGGAAATAAGCATTCTAAGGAACAATTGATTATGATAACCAGCCAGTCTAAAGCCCCCGTCACACACAGCGATCTCGCTAGCGAGATCGCTGCTGAGTCACTAGTTTTGTGACGCAACAGCAATTTCCTCTGCGATATCGCTGTGTGTGACACTGATTAGCGACCGGCCCCCTTGCCGAGTATCGCTGATCGTTGTTCAAAGGCCAGGAAATTTTTTGATCGTTGGTCTCCCGCTGGCCAGCACACATCGCTGCATGAGGCAGGCAGAAGACCAGCGATCAGCTGGTAACCAAAATAAACATCGGGTTTCCAGGTGCCGCGCAGCGCCTGGAAACCCGATGTGTACCTTGGTTACCTGCTCCCTGCACCAGAGGGGCTGGTATCCAACGTACACTGCGGGTAACTAAGCGACGTTACCCGCAGTGTCGCTGTCCTGATCGCTGCCTGAGCTGCCTGTTTGGCAACTCACCAGCGATCATGTAGCGACACACCAGCGATCCTGACAAGTGCATATCATTATCAGGATCGCTGGTGTGTCGCTATGTGTGACGGGGCCCTAAATGCGCCCCTAAGATAACTATGTGAAGAACTGGAAAAAATCAGATAACTAAGGATAACAAACTACTAAAAAAATTATGCAAGCCTACTGATAACAAACAATCACAGTGTGTACATTTGGGCTACAGCATTTACCTCATTTGCCAGTGTATGGTTCTTGAGGCTAAAAAGTCCTTGTGAGGGATCTCACAGGGAAAGGGGGTGTTGACTTTGCTCACCAGGGGAGACCAAGCAGGGATTGGCTCTCTGGCACCACCACTTGCCCCAGGTCAGTCAGGGAACTGCACCGAGGGCAAATAGTCGCCAGAAAGGCTTCCCTTATAGGTACGAGTTATTTGAGGCGCTCCCAGTGAGGGGGATATATATCACAATTCCAGGCTGGAGATATATATAAACTTCCCAGCTGTCACTGTCCTGAGTTCCTCACTAACCAGTACGGTATGCTGCCACTAGTTCCTAGTTCGAAATAATCCCCGTCCGACAACAGGCTTATATCAGGTCAGAAACCAACCCGGGTAGCGTATAATATACAACGGAGCGTGCGGACATGGGGATTCGTGTATCGAGATAAAAGAGCAGCCCAAGATTAATTTTATATTTAATCGCCGAAAAGGCACACTAGAAATATACAGGCATATATTTACAGAACAATATACAAGTATGCAGTCAGGAGTGTAGTAGAAAGGTAGGGTATAGATAGGTTGCAATTATCGTGTTATATAGCATGTGACCACAGAGAGGTGCTGATGGATCACAGGTCCAAATCTTAGTTACAGGCTATTCCTTGCTGCGTCAGGTAACGGATCCTCCTGCCAGTAGAAAAACTAAGCTCAAAATGAGGAGCTGTCTCTTATCTCCTAAGCTGCTACCTCCCACACTCTGTGCAACCCCTGGGCTTGTGCATCCTCTCTCCTCCCATCTCTGAGAATATGATTTTCTGACCAGAACTGTGGATGGCCCATAACTTCCCACCTAAAGCTCTGAATGGGTCAGCGGTGCTGCCCCTGGGTTCCCCTGGATTTTATCTGCGCATAGAGACTAAATATGCTTACCGTATGTAATTCCTGGTAGCTATGCTTTATAACTCCATAACGCAGGGTTCTGGATTTGGCTAACTGGCATGAGCATGTGGAGGAAGGAATGCTGATTCCGATAATGTGCTCGGCTAGTCTCAGAGATACTGCATTCTGTTTTTATAGGTCATTTTCCAGATACAATATCTCAGAGCCTTGCTGTGACCTGTGGTGCCCTGATGTCTCCATGTGCTTGAGTTAGAATCCAGTTTGGCTGTGGCTAAGGAGAGTTCACACTTTTGTGTTAAGAGCTTCAAAGAGCTTCTTCCTGGAGTTTTAATTAAAGGAAAACATTGCATGGCTTTTTATGGCCTTGGGGAATGCATGCCAAGGGAGGGGGCTGAGTGGTCTGAAGCAAGTATTTTTGGACCAAACTTATTTTGATGGGAAATTCCATGAGAAATCAAAATATAATTTTCCCATATATCACAGTCCTACAATTCATAAAAACCTCAGAAAACGTAAAACTGACTAGAGGAAAAAGGACAAGGCTATTAAAAGTATATAGTAATACAAAAGGTATGGGACAAAAGCCCCTGCCAGCTCACCCGACCAACCACCGGAGCTCGGAAACAGAAGTCCAGACCAAGACGTGCAGCAGAGAAGAAAACGAGGGGGATTCCAGCTTCCATAAAAAAGTATAAATCTTTATTGGATCCAAGAATAAAATATTCAACAGACGGTGTCCTGCATGTTACAGCAAGCGGGATGTGTGCACTAACAGCCAAACAGCGACGCGTTTCGACCTCAGACGGTCTTTATCAAAGCTGCAGAATGATCGGTAGCCTGCATATTTAAGGCTAATAAAGACCAATGGGTGAGTCCTCAGATTGTCATGTGGTTATTCGAATACTTCAGCTGGCTCACAAGTGTTAAATGAGAGCTTTTAATTACACCACATGCTCACAATCTGTCAGAAACATCCATTGTGCTTTAAAGCATGATTGTATATAGCTTTCAGCTGATACACCAAAATATACATAAAAAAATAATGAATAATATATACAAAAACACAAACAGAAAAATACATAAAATACAAATTTTGCCCAAGATGTTAGAATTTAAAATTATTCCATAGGCTATTTGGCAGTAATATTGCTGAGGGGATGATTTCCAAAAATGATCTCTGGACGTTGTTCTTAAATTCTCCTCACTAAGCTCAAGATTAACAGACAAATCAGCTCCAACTACAAGACAAGCACTGATATTATGTATATGGTTGAGATAACTGCGTAAATAGTGAGAAGAAAATATAAGTACCTGACGAATTAGGCTTACTTTTTTATGGAAGCTGGAATCCCCCTTATTAAAAGTATATGCCTTAAAAGTTAGAACATGGCTTCTTTAGGTCCATGATGGCTACCAAAGCATACATTTTAATAATGGGGTATTGATTCACAAACACTTGCCTCCCCTTTCCAATGGAAAGGTGACATGATAAATATAATTATATTTTCCATTATTTTACAAAATTTTCCTGTTTTTATTGTGCAAAACTGCTTGAATAACTGTAAGAATCAGAAATAAATATTGTACAGTAAGAAGAAGAGAATAATGCCTAAATGTGATTTAGTCATTATACAGGCCAAGAGCTAACATGACTGCAGTTTACCCCCAACAATTCAGAGTTCAAAAGACAAAAAGCAAACAAAACTGCTATGTCATCTAGAGCCTATGTGGTTTACCATATACAGTTATATGAAAAAGTTTGGGCACCCCTATTAATCTTAACCTTAATGTTTTATAAAAATTGGTGTTTTTGCAACAGCTATTTCAGTTTGATATATCTAATAACTATTGGACACAGTAATGTTTCTGCCTTGAAATGAGGTTTATTGTACTAACAGAAAATGTGCAATCTGCATCCAAACAAAATTTGACAGGTGCATAAGTATGGGCACCTCACCAGAAAAGTGACATTAATATTTAGTAGATCCTCCTTTTGCAAAAATAACAACCTCTAGTCGCTTCCTGTAGCTTTTAATGAGTTCCTGGATCCTGGATGAAGGTATTTTTGACCATTCCTCTTTACAAAACAATTCCAGTTCAGTTAAGTTTGATGGTCGTCGAGCATGGACAGACAGCCCTCTTCAAATGATCCCACAGATGTTCAATGATATTCAGGTTTTTCATATAACTGTATCTAGGGAATTATTGCACTATCCTTAAGTTGTGTAGCAAGTAGGTGTCGCTCTGTGTATGATCACAGCCTTAGGGTTACATTGAATAATTTATAATTTTAGGAGGGGCTACTTGGAGAAAAAACATTGTCAAACATTGGTCTTAAGACCTGATACGTCAGTGACAGCATCAAGGGTGAAACTGGTACATATGTTTTTTGATTGGACAAAAGTTGGTTTCTCAGACAGAGATTAGCGAAACTGAGCTTAAAAGCTAATCATTCGTACCGGACAGTTCGAGTCCAGTGCTAAACGCTGAACAAGAACTTTCACGGAAATCCGTTGCAATGTTCAGAGTTCTGAGGGGAGAGATATTTTTTTTCTTACCAGAACCAAAGTTCAGGTCTCTATTGTTTTCAATTGGGTTTCGGTTTTGGTTCAAGTTCGGGTACAGTTTTTGTACTCAAAATGAACTTTGTAATAAATTTTGGGTCTGGTATCAGAACCCGAGCTTATACTGGTCCTCTCATCCTTATTCTCAGGTTATCTTGTACCTAGTATGAGGCAGTGAGTGGAGTCATATGCGAGGACCGCTATGTACAGTCACCCATGGAAACGGCTTTTCACACAAACTGTTTGGATGTCCTGGCTGTGATCCAGAGAACAATGTTTACCTTAATTTATAAGTTTTTGGAAATAAAGACATTTTGTATTGAACTTTCTTGGGTTGCTGCATCTTTATCGCACTGTGTGAGCACTACACTAGAGAGAGGCATGTAATAAAGTGTTAAGTTAATTATTAGGAATGAGCGAGTACTAAAGTGCTAGGATGCTTGTTACTCGAACAGAGCAACTCCTTATGCTCGGATGCTTGCTTTGAGTAATAAGTTTAAGGGGCGTCAATGGGAAATCAAAGCACCTCCCCTGCAAGGAGGTCTGGAGGGCAGTGAAAATGTTGAAATGGATGGAAAAAGTGCTGAATAGAAGAACAGCATGGGGAAGACCCCTGGAAGCATCTCTGACGCCAAGATCGCTACTGAGATTGTTGGTGCCACACTTTTACTCCACTTTAAAGACTAACAATAAAACATTCAAAATGAAAGGGAAATTATTGTTTGCAAAAATAAATGTTAAATAGGTTGTCCGGTCAAAACCTATAAGTCTGCAATCACGCACTGTGCGCTGCGGAGATTCGCTGGTTTAAGACCAGGGACCGGAGGGTATGAATAAGGTATACATACCCCTGGCCAGTGGACATTGCCTTTCTCCATGCACTTGTATTCAGCCGAGGCCACACCCTGTCTAGTGAAGCAGCTGACCAATGGGTGTGTCCGACTAGTGTATGGAAAGCGAGGCTGCGCCCACTGGCCGGGGTATGTATAACTGATACATACCCTTTGGTTCGATTATCTATTTTGACTGGACAACCCTTTCAAGAAACATTCTTTTCTGTATATCGATTTGTATATAAGGCAAGATTTAAAAAACATTTTAAAAAAATTTAAGTAAGCCAAAACCAAAATTTTATTAAAAAATTGGAAATATCAGTGTAATTTAGGAAGGAAGCAAGAAATGACAAAAATTTTATGGAACAGGGACTCAGATATACTGTACTCTGTAGACATTAAGTTGGGCCTCATATACATTCTGTTCAAATTGTCATGTAGTGGTACTCCTAGACTCATAAAGGCTATGCACTAAGTGCAAAGCCTGCCAAAATTTACAAGCAGTGTCATTCATACACCCTTCAAGGCACCAACTGGAGTGATACAGTCATATATTGTGAACAAAGTGTAATTGTGGTACTCCTAAACTCAGAAAAGCTCTGAACACAGTGCAAAGCCTGCCAAAAATTATAAGCAGGGCCATCCATACACCATTGAATGCATCAATTGGAGTGCTTCATTCAAATATTTAGAAGTATAGTTATAGTACTTCTATACTCATAAAGACTCTGCCCACATTGAAAAGACAGAACAAATTTGTAAGGGTCATCCATAAATCGTTGAAGGCACCAACTGGAATGTCTCATAAAAAAGTAAAGAAGTGTAGTTGTGGTATTTCTACATTCATAAAGGATGTGCACACAGTGCAAAGCCAGAAAAAAATTCTAAGGTGGGTCATATATACACCCTTGAAGGCAACAACTGGAGGGCCTCATTCAAATATTGAAGTTTAAAAACACTTTATGTGCTGCTTTGTTCATTTTTATCAGAGTGAGCCCATCAGCATTTTCTGTTGACAGGGGAAAGCTCCTGTCTGTTATGATTCCCCTGGTGACACTAAAAACCAACTCAGACAAGACACTAGCGGCAGTGCAGCACAACACCAATAGTTGAAGGTCGCAGATGAGTTAGGGAGTACGCTGGTTTGTCGGCCAGGTATGCTTGACCATCTTTAAAAACTTTTCCCTCCTTGTCAAAAATACCTGGGCATCAGAACACTGGAAAGATGTCATGAAATTGGTGCAGACCTTTGACAGTGTACCCCTGCCTCTGCTATACCTGTTGTTTATCTCCTCCTTGGTTGGGAAGGAAGTTTTCTCTCTGACGCTAACATTGTCTGAAGGGAATTTTTTCAATACATTTTCCCCAATGGCCTTATGGTATAGCACCATTTTAGTAGATCAGGAAGGAGAGATGCAATCTCCTTGTAGCTTGAGTCTAGCAGGGTGAAAAACCAGTACCTTTTTTGATCAAGAAAGGCAGTAGTACATAAAGTCGGCCACATGTGCCAAGGATCCTTACAGCCAACAATTCCCTGTCTCCACCATGATGACTCTCCATATCCTTCTCTTCCCTCTCCAGCTCCTCATTCCCCTCCTCAGTCCATGCACGTAGAAGAGACAGGATGAAGCTTGTGTGGGTACTAGCCTCTGTTGCGCTATCCTGTTTCTCCTTCTCAGCCTTTACCTCTTCATTGTTGCCCAATCGGTGCTCAGCAGATGAAATTAAGTTGAGCTGGGTAGTATCTCCCTGTCTCATGTCTTCCTCCATCTCCACATGGTCCGCATGAAAAGCTTCATATTTAATTATCAGCAGCGATTGTTTAAGTAGGCACAGAAGATGGATCATTGTGCTGATTATGGCATCATCACTGCTCACCATTTTATCAAGTTCTCAAAGTCTTGGAGTGCTGCACAAATGTCAGACATCCATGCCCACTCTTCAGTTGTTACGTGCGGAGACTGACCAGAATACCGAGGGTTGTGTTGGAGCTGGTATTTCTCCACTGGCCTCTGCTGCTCACAAAGCCTTGCCAGCATGTTTAGTGTGGAGATCCAGGGCGTGGTCATGTCACAAACCAGTCAGTGAGCTGGCACTTGCATGTGCTGCTGCAGCAGTGACAGAGCTGTGGCAGCTGTAGCTGACTTGTAGAAATGGGTGCTGACATGGCATACCTTGATCAGAAGCTCTGAAAATCTGGGTAGGTTTTCAGAAGCCACTGAACTAGCAAGTTGAGCATGTGGCCAAGCATGGAACATGTGTGAGCTTGCCAAGCTTCACAGTTGCCACCAGGTTATGGACATTATCACACACAACCATGCCTGGCTGTAGGTTCAGCTGCGAGAGCCACATATCTGATAACTCTGCAGTGGTGTGTGGTTGGGCTCTTGGACAAATTAGCTTCTGCAGAGCCTGTTGCCGTTTTGCTGATGCAATGCCGCACAACTTCCAGCTTCCGTCTGATGTGATCAATGGCACCGGCCTCCACAATGTTCACCCAATGTGCCTCAGGGAAATGTAGCGTCCTTGGCCCCAAACGATTGTCCACGTGTCGTTCATTAAGTGGACAATCACAGTAAGAGTATTGGTAAGGGCACAAGTGATGTTTCTGGACATGTGTGGGTAGAAGGCAGGGACAACACACCAGGAGAAAAAATGGCGTCTGGGACCGAGTACTGAGGGATGACTGCCGCCATAGGTTGGTGGAAATTCTCCCTGTCTACAAGCCTAAACAGCAACATTTCCAAGGCAAGCATCCTGAAATGTGCCCGTTTAATGTTTGGGCTTTGGGCAGGTGGCTGGGAACTTTCTTTTTTGTTCCAAGGCCTGCGGTAGGGACAGCTGAACACTGTGCTGAGAGAAGGATTTGAAAGTGCCTGATGATGGTGCCTCAGAATGTGGAATGACAAATTCAGGGCAGCAGGCATCTGTGCCGGTGTCATGGACAAGGGATTGGCAAGCATCTAGCACAGATGAAGAGGCAGTGGTGTCACCCCTGGTACCAATTGTGGACACAGACGTTCAGCCCACCAGGTCAGGTGCTTAGATGACATGTGCCTGATCATACTGTTGGTGGGTAGGCTCTTACTGGTCAGGCTCCTGCTGATATTGGCATGGCACAGGTTGCAAATGACCATTTTTTGTCTCAGAACTATCTTTAAAAAAGTGCCAGACTTGGGAACACCTAATTCTTTGATGGAGAAATTCACAAATGTCTTCCCTGCCTTCTCCCTTTGGTCACCCTACTTCCTCTACCTGCCTGTTTTGGTGCTGACAATCCCTCCCCCTCAGCGCTGGTTGCCTTGCTCTGCATGCCAGGTTCCCAAGTTGGGTCAGTAGCTTCATCCTCCACCACCTCATTTTCCACCACTGCACATTGGTCCTCCTGACTTGGAGACTCAACAACCTGATCTATCGAGAACTGTGACTCATCATCATCTAAATGCTTAGACAAAATTTGCCATTCCCCACTGTCATCTTCTTGTGATCATGGCTGTTTTAATTTTTGTGCATAACTAAACAGCATATCCTCCTGTCCCTCTTGGAACTTGCAGGGTGAGAGGCCAAAATCAAGCATTGATGATGTAAAGAGCTCCTCAGAGTGTCTTAGTGTGGGATGACTGGTCTCCTGGGACTCGACATGGTGGGAGGAATGAGGATTAAGTGATACAGACTCTTGGGAGGTGAGACTGGACCATGTGAAAGACTGGTTAGTGCTGGCAAGCATGCTGGAACCATTATATGCTATCCAACTGACCACCTGTTCGCACTGATGTGACTTTAGCAGTGGCATCCTTGTCTCTTTAGAGAGAAAGAGAACTAGAACGCTTGTGCCACCTATGGGAAGTAGCAATTCTAAAAGTTAATATTGACTCTTCAATAAGCCTTTTCACACGACTTAAAAGAAAAAAACAGAATCTAAATTTGCAGACAAGACTAGTTAGAGAGTCGATATTGACTTTTAGGATTGAAACTTCCTATAGGTTTCACTAGAGTTCTAGTCCTCTTTTTTGCTCTGAAGAGATAATTTGCATATTTCCCAGAGGAGCATTGCGGCTTAAAAGTCTCCTCACCTTGGCATGTCAGGCTTGGCATGTGACTCTCCGCAAGGAGAAATGTTACCTCTTGGATTCCTGCAAAGTGGGACAGGAAGATATGTGTTGTGGATAGGTGTATTGCATGTGCTCCAGCAACACACGCCATCGCATCTGCCCCACGTCATCAGCATTTCCACTTCCCCGTCCTTTACCGCACACCTTGTGCATTTTGTAATTGCTAGGTCTCTGGAAACCAAGTTCACTTGATTAATTGAAACTAAATTTTTTTAATTAAAAAAAATATTTGGTCAGCGGATGCAGGCCAAGCAGTTTTTGAAAATTTCAAACCACCGTAATTTCACACAAAGCACTTTAAATCGTGTGACTTACAATAGTCAATTTTTGGAACAAAATATTTTGTCACCTGTAGCGCACCAAGTGGTTTTTAAAAATTTCAAACCATCAAAATTTCACAGAAAGCAGGTTAAACTGTCTGAATGATGATATTCAATTTTTGCAACAAAATTGTTGTGAACTGTAGAAGGACAAGTAGTTTTTAAACATTTTAAACCACCATAATTTTGCGCAAAGCATGTTAAACTGTATGGATGACAATAGTCAATGTCTGGAACAAAAAAAAATTGTAGCAGGACAAGTATTTTTTTAAAATGTTAAACCACTGTAATTTTACATAAAGCATGTTCAACTCTATTAATGTCAATAGTCACTTTTTGGAAGAAAAACTGTTGTTTTTAAAAATTTCAAATCAATGTTATTTCACTGAAAGCACGGTAAACTGTATAAATAACAATAGTCAAATTTTGGAAGAAAAAATTATGTAAACTGTTGCAGGACAAGCCATTTTTAAAAATTTAAACCACTGTAATTTTACACAAAGGACGCTAAACTGTATGGATGACGTTAGCAAGTTTTTGAATCAAAAATCTTATGAACTGTAGCAGGCCAAGCGGTTTTCAAAAATCTTAAACCACCATAATTTTACACCAAGCATGTTAAACTGTGTGGTTGACAATATGGTAAATTTTTTCACGAAAAAAACACACATAGACCTGGACAACTACTTTCTCCTTCTAATCACAACTGTCCCTGAGCTGTGTCAGTGAGCCGAGTTCTCTGATCCCATTAATGCCACTACCAATTTAGCTACGGCATTAAAGTGACATGTAACAGGCGCCAAACATGCAGTGCAGGGATTTGAGCATTCAATCCGAGCACCAGCCATTGTTCGACGAGAGCCGAGCATATGTGAGCGATATCCAAGAGCGATATCATAGAGTATGTTCGCTCATCACTATTAATTATATAAGTAAAGTTAATTGAATAAACAAAGAAGACAACATAGAGATTCAAAGAGGATTGTTTAATTTCTTGGATATATAGTGCTTGACATGTCTGGAATGACATTCAAACATAGGGACAATTTTTCAGTTATTTCACTTGGTTAACAATGCTGCAATTACCCAATTTTAGTCTACTTTTAATCCCTTCATGACATTGTGATTTTCCGTTTAGTTTTTTCTTTTTCTTCCCTCCTTCCCTTATTTTTCCATTAAAATAGCTGTTTGATGGCTTGTTTTATGCTGGACAAGTTGTACTATTAAATGACACCATTCTTTTTATGGATAGTGGGGAAAAAAATTCCAAATGTATTGAAAAAAAAGTGCAATCCCACAATTGTTTGGGTTTCTACAGTGCCTTGCGAAAATATTCGGCTCCCTAGAACTTTTCAACCTTTTCCCACATA
>VIAB01009719.1:68184-87627 GCA_009801035.1 Oophaga pumilio | reverse complement strand
TATTATTTTTTCAGTTAAACATATATGCTTTAGTAATAACATATCCAAATGTATTAATACTGATAATATTACCTGTGGTGTCTCGTTTCCGAGCATTATAGTGTATTCTTAGTGGTTATTTCCACTCTATTCGGAATTATGTTCACTTTTATTAGTATGCTCTAGTGCACTATGTCAGCTTTTTAGCCTTAGTCTATTCTCTTTTACACTTCCTTTTTATTATTATTTTTTCCCCTTCCTTTATCACCTATGTTACTTTCTTCTATATCATTCCATTTTTTTCTCCATTATAATTTTGATTAATTATTTATCACTTATTTTTCTTTATCCTACTCTATACCACATTTTACACGCCCTTTATTTATTAACATTTTCACTGCCGGCCATCCCTTTCTGCGGCACCTTATTTGAATCCCAGGCATACCGCAACATATATTTTTTCAGCCCCCTGGATGCTGCAATAATGAATCCTTGATTCCCAGCCAGATCTTATGACCTCACACACCAAGCATTCAGTGACTTCCAGCGCAGATACTAGACAGCCGGCCTCCCTGATTTCCGGCAGCGCTCCGATCATGTGATCACATGTATCACTAGGAGCGCTGACCCGGAAGTCCCATTAGACGGAGGCGTGCAGCCTGGCTCTCTGCGCTCACAGCAAGTCACCGGATCCTTTTTCCTCCTATCCCTGGGCAGTGCCTCCTATATAACTTCCTTTCCCCACATTCCCCTTACCTCTCTGCCCAGGAAGAAGCCACGAGGCGAAACGGTGCCCGTCGGGCGTTCTCGGACCTCCGTTCCTGACTATCTGCCCCCAGTCCCTTGGCGCCGCTGTTGCATGTAAGTGGGTTTACATATCTAGTTATGATTCCCCTAGCACTATGCTTAAGTATCATATATGCCTTCCATGCATGCACACGTACTGCGTCAGTCACTGGGTGCTATAGTTCCACTCTGGCCGACAGTGCAGCCCTTTGATTTTTCCACCTGGCCAAGTACACAAATCTCACGCTTGCAGGAGCGAGCATATTGCCCCCCTCTACCTCATATTATTTGTTAAATCCTTTGTTTGGATTAAGCACCTGGGAGCCATTTAGCTCTAAATATCTTGCATATGCGTTGTACATTACCTATATAGGCAGCACACTCCGGCACACTATGTACTGTAGTCGTGGAGGTCCAAGATTGATTATTTTTGGTTATTCCATTCTGTCTTTTGTTTCATTGTTCGGTTTTTACTATTGTTAAATTTAAATAAAATATTATATTTTAATCATTTATGCCTTTCTATATCACTTCTTCTATGGGATATATCACTCTTCCATAGATTATGTTTAAAAAATTTCTTTTCTTTTTGTAATAAAATTTAGTTGAAAATATGTAAACGATGATGCTAATATGTATAATCCCTTATCCAGGAAAGGTTTTAAGTCCTACTACGTGCCACTAAGACACCCACAGTTCTAGCTGGTTGTATAAATTATGAAACAAAGGCAGAGATCAGAATCCGTATTCCGGCATTTCCTATCTATTTCCCAGATAGTCATTAGTACTTTTGTTACAGTCCCCGCAGAGCTATAAAGTGACTGTGGATGTTGGCTGTTTGACACTTAAGCTCTAGATAATGTAATTTTTGGAAACCATCTGGTTAAACTGCTCTCCATTATCCTATAGAAAATCTACAGTAACAAGTCACATAGAAATGCTTCCTTATGTTGGAACATGCATTGTAATTTGACTGTAAAACAGATCAGCTTGTAAATATCACACTTGAATGTAATGAAGATTTATATAATTTTATTGAGATTGTTTTTCATTCTGTCCCCTAAAACAATGTGCACAGATAATACTTTATTCAGGAAATGTAAAGTATTAGGATTTCATGGTAATAATGGTGATATGAATTTTACCCAGTACACTTCATTTTCTATTATGGATATATTTTTGTGATGAGCGAATCTTTTTCAATTCAAATTCGGCAAAATTTCACATCTTTTTTTTTTCAAAAATAAAATTTGGAGCGAATTTAATTCAAACGAACGGTAATGATGGTAATCAGCAGACTGTTTAATGATACATGTCACTGGCAGACTTTTCATACATTTTAAAATGTAAAAATGGTTACAAACATTATTCCTTTTTGGGGGCAAATGTCTCCTGTGCTGGTGTTTATATACAGGCGGTGTAAATGGATAAAGTCATGGCTTTTTGACAAGCAATGGTCCAAAAATTATCCCAGATCGGAGAGAAGAAACATGTTTGTTGTTAGATAAATGAAGACGATTTAGGCCCTGATTCATCAAGACTGGCGTGTTTCTTGGCAAACCTCTTCATGAATCTAGGGAGTAGGCCACCTCGGTGTACCTTGTCAGAGATCTTACTCCAGTCCCAGTGACTATGATGGTCACTAAAGATGCAGATAGTGGGGACAGAAGTGTGGTGGTCACTGAAGATACGAGCGGCGGGCACAGATGAAGTTTGGCGGTGGAAACTGAAACTGCAGTCACATCTCAATCATCTCCAGTGAAACAGAACATCATAAGCAGACGGCAGTGATAAGTCTGTGGTAAGTGACAGCAGCGCCTTCCCCTGATGATGTCCAATTTCAAGGGATGGGAGAGTGATTGTTTTAAAACTTCCTGAAAATGAAACAGGAGGTACAGAAGAAAATACCAGATTTAGGGAATAACTGTATAGGGAGAATGGTTTGGAATTTTAAAATAAAGCAAATTATAAAAGTGTTTAAGGGTTAAAGACGGATTTTTATGATATTTCCATATACAGAGTATTAGTATCAGACAACCCCTTTACAGGGTTAAAGATTGTATAAATGTAGAACTCCATTATGTTATCTCTCTGATTCAGGGAACAAAACTCTGCATCTTTTTTTAAGGAAAAATGATGTAATCCCATAGTAAAGTAGTTTACATAGCTAGCCTCATTGTGTGAAAAAAATGTAAAAACAGCTGAGGCCATTATTTAATAGGCTAGATCAGATGCTCATGTGCCCTTTGTATGTGCTTTCATTAAATTTACCCCTTTGTAAAAGACACTTAGATCTTTCTAACTGCCCATTTTATCAACTTTGAACACATCAACTTGAAGAACTTTCTATTCACTTCCTGCTTAATATATAATGCTCCTTGACAGGTTCAGTTATAATGAAGTTATCAAAGCGGCTGTCTGGTTTAAGAAGCAAAGTCTGCAGTCACTTTACATAACTGCAGACTGCTGAAACGTGACAGTGTGTGATGCGCACACTGTCACGAATCCCCTGTGTTCCAAAAAGGCTACAATTTGCATTCCTGCAGACCCGTGCCTATTAGACTCCTGGGCTTCTATTAATTTCCTTCTGTTCTGAAAATCACATATATGAGGTCACATGACTGCTGCTGACTCACGCGAGAATACAGGGTAATCATGACTGTGTGCGCATTGCTTTGCTGCAGACTTTGCTTTATAGAACGGACAATCTCCTAAATATTATTTGCTTCACTTAGCAGTGGCTTAAATGTCACGGCTGTTTGTTGTACATATACAGTATATGAAAAAGTTGATAAAGTTCCACACTTGGAAGGAAACATTACCCTGGCATAATGGGTCAATAAACCATTGAATATTGGACTATGGAGTGCTGCCTTTTTCTCTTTTATATTTTGTTTTATATATGGTTTTAGCTAGAACAGCAGTGTAACATGTCACTATAACTATGCACATGTGCCTTTCCTACATTGCATGCTTTCCACAGTCCGGCGAGATTGACTAATATCTAATGTTAAATAAGCAGTTTATATTAATTGGAGAATTACATTAAGGGATCTGCAGTTCTGCATTTAGAAACACTTTGCCACAACACTGCTCGGTCCAGAGACACTTTTAGTGACAGCTGTCATTCCTCTCCAGATGTCCCTCTGCCCACTTGCTCAGGCCCTCCCTATTCCCACAGGGTGGAATGTGCAGAAGACATCCCTGGGATTCGTCACCTGTCTGAATCTATCCCTCTGTCACTTTCATATATGGGCAGAGCAGTATGGCAACATGTGACAAAGTGCTACTAAAAACAGCTTGAGGGCTCTTCGAATGATCCTTTAAACAATGTCATCCTGCTGAGGAAACCCATAGGACATTCGATCACACGAGTCCAGGAATTATTTGACGGGAACGAAGTCGGAAACTGACAGCACAACATATTTCTCCTAAAGTTTACTCTCCTTGGAATAGCTAGGAGATGAGCACCTCTCTGTCTTTCCAGTCCTTGAGCAAAGAGCAGCAAACCATGGATAACTTGGAGAAGCAACTTATTTGTCCGATATGTTTAGAAATGTTTTCCAAACCGGTGGTAATCCTTCCTTGTCAGCATAATCTGTGCAGGAAGTGCGCCAGCGATATATTTCAGGTAAGACGCATGATGTAAAAGTAAAGCATGACACCAAAATATATGTTAGAAAATGGTTGTAATATGTTGGATTCAAAATGAAAAATTGATGCTAAACTCAAGGACACCAAAGAAGTTTAGCAACACATTAATCATGTATTTAAAAAATGCTAATTACTTTATTAAGTACATGAAGTATTGAAAAAGGCTTACACAGGATTAATGGTTTTCATGTTTCTGTGAGTTAGAATTTGAGTACGGCTTTATTGAAGCAGTGCAATTTTTGGTGTAATTTTTCTCTTGCCAAAATTAATATTGTGTTATTAAATTAAGAAGCATTTGATCATATTGACATCTACAGTTACGGTGCAGCAAATTTTGCAATATTTGCATTATTGGTTCTCCGTGAAGAAAGAATTTAAAGTAATTTTACAAAAAATTCCACCCTAGCACCAAAATCATGATACCCCATTTAAAGTACGTGATTGCTTTTTTTCATACATTTTTTTTTAATTCTTGTTTTTCTCAAATTATGTCAAATGATGTCAATGGGGAAGCACTGCAGCAAAACTGCAACAAAAAAGGCTCTGTATTTTTATCACAACATACATTAAAAGGCGTAGTTTTAAAAACTGAAAACGCTCATTTAAGATGCAGACATTATTTTATTTTTACACTGCAAAAAATTTGTAATTTTATGATATGTACTAATGATATGTACTAGGCCTGAACCTTTTCAATTCAATTTTCAATTCCTTGTTTTGCCTTAACAAAAATGAATCAAAAACAGCAGTTTATGGATCCTTAAGATCATTAGACAAAAATGATAAAGAACTGACTTATGAATATTGACATAGACCTATAGACTATGTATTATCTGTATCAGCTTTACATACTGTCTGTATTTAAAACAATATATGGACAGAACATGCCGCAATGTTATTCAATATGCTAGGCCAAATGCAATTTTTTGCACATGAACCATATGTAAAAAAAAAATCTCAATCCACACAAGTGTATTCTGTTCTTCAGATGAGACATATTCTGTATTCTGCATCCTGTCGGCTCCTGCCTTGATTTTACAGGAGCTGACAAATGAATTAATGGCTAATCTTCTATCCATATCTCTATGCAGTATAAAGATACATATACAGTATATACTGTATATGTGTGTCACTGACATACAGTGGGGAAAAAAAGTATTTAGTCAGCCACCAATTCGCCCACTTAAAAAGATGAGAGAGGCCTGTAATTGACATCATAGATAGACCACAACTATGAGAGACAAAATGAGAAAACAAATCCAGAAAATCACCTTGTCTGATTTGGCAAGATTTATTTTGCAAATTATGATGGAAAATAAGTATTTGGTCATTAGCAAAAGTTCATCTCAATGTTTTGTTATATATACTTTGTTGGCAATAACAGAGGTCAAACGTTTTCTGTAAATCTTCACAAGGTTGGCACACACTGTTGGTGGTATGTTGGCCCATTCCTCCATGCAGATCTCCTCTAGAGCAGTGATGTTTTGAACCTGTTTCTGGGCAACGCGGACTTTCAAATCCCTCCAAAGGTTTTCTATGGGGTTGAGATCTGGAGATTGGCTAGGCCACTCCAGGACCTTCATATGCTTCTTATGAAGCCAATCCTTTGTTGCCCTGGCGGTGTGCTTGGGATCATTATAATGCTGAAAGACCCATCCACGTTTCATCTTCAATGCACTTTCTGATGGAAGTAGGTTTGCACTCAAAATCTCACGATGCATGGCCCCATTTATTCTTTCATGTACACAGATCAGTCGTCCTGGTCCCCTTGCAGGGAAACAGCCCCAAAGCATGATGTTGCCACCCCCATGCTTCACAGTAGGTAAGGTGTTCTTTGGATGCAACTCAGCATTCTGTCTCCTTCAAACACAACGTGTTTTGTTTCTACCAAACAGTTCTACTTTGGTTTCATCAGACCATATGGCATTCTCCCAATACTCTTCTGGATAATCCAAATGCTCTCTAGCAAACTTCTGACGGCCCCAGACATGTACTGGCTTAAGCAGGGGGACACATCTGGCACTGCAGGATCTGAGTCCCTGGCAGCGTAGTGTGTTACTGATGGTAACCTTTGTTACGGTGGTCCCAGCTCTATGCAGGTCATTCACTAGGTTCCGCCATGTGGTTCTGGGATTTTTGCCCATCGTTCTTTTGATCATTTTGACCCCACGGGGTGAGATCTTGCGTAGAGCCCCAGATCGAGGGAGATTATCAGTGGCCTTTTATGTTTTCCATTTTCTTATTATTGCTCCAACAGTTGATTTCATCACACCAAACTGCTTGCCTATTGCAGATTCAGTCTTACCAGCCTGGTGCAGGGCTACAATTTTGTTTCTGGTGTCCTTCGACAGTTCTTTGGTCTTCACCATAGTGGAGTTTAGATTGTGACTGTTTGAGGTTGTGGAGGGTGTCTTTATACTGATAACAAGTTCAAACAGGTGCCATTACTGCAGGTAATAAGTGGAGGACAGAGGAGCCTCTTTAAGAAGTTACAGGTCTGTGTGTGCCAGAAATGTATGCGGAAATACCCTAGTGACTGGACATCACCATAACACATTCATCTTTATTAATCATTGAGAAAAGTTTGTTTTTGTACAGCTAATATTTTCATGTTCTACCCAAAGATCCCTGAATTTAACACCACAAAAATGAATGATGACTATAATCTAAACTATAAAACTATAAAAATAAATGCACTTTTAAACAACTAATATTTTTCTATATGTAGCTTGATTGTCAAGCTCCTTTTCATTATGTTTATTTTATGGCCTATAAAGCCTTACATTTGGTCATACTTGGTGGTATACTACGGTACTTCCGTTAAGAAACATATAGTTAGCTAATGGCTTTCCACAACTGGAAATTCTTCATGGGATTTGTACCTTCTCTGAATAATGGGGCGTCAGGAGATTAGAGATGTCTTACTGACCGAAGATATATTTATATGAATCTATAAAAACAAAGATGTGAAATAAAACCTTCATAAAGTGTTACTGCTCTGCTGCCGATGGCAGATACAGGTTTGACGGTCCTGATTGTTAGATATTATAAGTAAGTTCTGATTTTAATGAGAACTGACTATTCTATTGCCAAAAGTCCTTGAGACAAATAATACATCATAAATTATGTAGAATGATGAAAATCTGAAGTGTAAGAAAACTCTTGATACACAAGAGCCTCTCATATTGGTACAGGAGGCAGAAGCGGGTCATTTTAAGATTCAATCATTTTTTTTATTGAAAATTTTGTAAAGAAATAAGCTGTGACATATAATTTGATACCTAATATTAGTTATACTAATATGGATAAAGATGTAAAATGGCCACAGAAAATGTCCTCAACCTCATCACCTTGAACTCTGTCTGCATCTTAAAGGGGCTTTCTGGTTTCAGAAAACCTCTGTCTCTTAGCTGAAGTTTTTTTTTTAAAAAAATCACCCTGCACAGGTCCAGCGCCGAGTCTTCGGCACTGGTCCCAGTGTCTGTGATTATCTGCCGCGCTGATTCTATACCTATTGTATTGTAGCCAATAACTACGCTGATCTCCTCTGCCTAAGCTGATGGCACAAGTGACTCAGAGCCACTGAGCTCAGTGATTGGCTGCAACATTGTCAAAGGCACGCCCTCGCTAGAGATGAGCCAACTTATTCGGAAACCGGTCGCTGAATCCGAATGGGCCATATTTGTGCCAAATTTATGTTTGGTGATCGTTTCTGAACATATCCTCTCATCTCTACTTGTATGATCGAATATGTTCGGAAAAAACATAAATTCGGCAAAAAATATGGCACATTCCGATTCAGCGACCATTCTTCGAATAAGTTCGCTCATCTTTAGCTATCGCTACACACAATAACAAACACCAGAATTGGCGGCAGAGACTCAGCGTTGGACCCGATGAAGGTGAGTAAAGCGCATTTTTTAAATTAACAAACTGCAGCTAGAGGACAGAGATTTTTGGCAAAACCAGAAAGCCCCTTTAAGCAATAGAGACATTCTCAAGACATAGTTCTTGGGTCAAGTCATTCTTAGGTTTTGAAGGAGCTTTTGGCGCAAATGTCAGAGACCAAAAGGTGTTTGTTATGGTAGTTTCTAAGTTGCTGAACTCTCCTGGTATTTATTCATCTGTTCCCAGTTATTAGACACTAGCTTTGTCCTCGGAGTTACTAAATATACCGTAGCAAGGAGTAATAATAGCGCATCACATTCTCATCATTAATCATTTTGGGTCTATAGATTTACACACATGTGCAGGCTGCCCGGTATATCATCTTCCCCATCTCGTTCTGCAGACACGGAGATTGTATCTATCCACATGACACGTGTTACACTTCTTCTATAACAGGCCTCCAATCCATATTTACCAACCAGAGGAGGAAATACTGTAGCAACGGGAGGTCGCTTCCGCTGTCCGTCCTGCCGTCATGAAGTGGTTTTGGATCGACATGGGATCTATGGATTACAAAGAAATCTGCTTGTTGAGAATATCATTGATATTTATAAGCAAGAATCAACAAAAACTACAAGGTATTGTCTACATGGTCACTTATATCCATGAATTGTATGCCACTTTAATTATTCTACAATTATATTAAAAACTAAAAGAATTACCTAAACAAAGTATGTTTGATGTCAGAATTTCTCATTTTATATAACGCATATGGTATACATTATGACATCCTCTTAGTGGAGTAGCTTAGACCTCCTGGGCCCCAAAACAAAATCTATAACAAGGCTTCCATCTTACTAGATGCCATTTATAATACTGGTGTACCAGCGTCTACGTGCATCTGTCATGTCTTTACCCCTTATAGCCTTATCTCTTTATATTCATTAATAATACTTAGATTTAAGGGGTAACATTTCTCCTTGTGGAGAGTGACATGCCTGACATGCCAGTGTAAGGAGGCTTATATAAGCCTGGCAATACTCCTCTGGAAAATTAAATGTGCAAATTGCCTATTAATAAATGAAGATGACTTGAACTCTAGTGCCAACTATTGGAAGGAGGATTCCTAAAAGATAATATAGACCCTTTTATGCACCTTGATCCTAAGTCCATATGGCCAGGCTCATTAAAGGGTCAATATTGACTTTTAGGATTACTGCTTCCAGTAGGTGGCACTAGAGTTCAAGTCTTCTTCCTCTCTGAAGAGGCAATTGGCATAATTAATCATAACTGAAATTCAAAGAGTCAGTGTACACTCATAAGGGCTAGGACTATTTTTTTTTATAAGCCAAAGCAAACACGTGGTATATGGATAACAATTATAGATATCTTGCCATTCATTTTGCTACCTGAATACCAGAAAACAAAGAAAAATACCGAATCTGACACTCCATTATATGATGAAATAAATATTTTCTTTAATTAATATTAACAGCAAGTGGGGTAGGAGTGGGGGGGAGGATACCAGAAAAGGGACACACCACAAGGGACAGAGAGGATTGCAATATGTATCACAAAAAATAGTACAATTGGTGTTGCACCACAAGAATATACAACCATTGGTGAAAACAGTGAATCACTATTTTAATTGATATAGTATATACCGTATTTTTTGGATTATAAAACGCTCCAGATTATAAGACGCACCCCAAATTTTGAGGAGAAAAATAGGAAAAAACTTTTTTTAATAAAAAGATGGTGCTTCTTATAATCCATGTGTCTTACTGCTTACTGGGGGTAGTAGCTGCGGTGAGTCCCAGGGTCGCTGCTGGAGGAGGCAAGAGTGAAGAGTTGCTGCAGGCCTCATGCTGGGATGAGGGGGTGTTCTGATGTGCAGCGCGCAGCTGTGGGTGTCCGGTGCTGCGAGTGGTGTCTGGTGGTGCTCCAGTGCTGCAGGGGCTCTGCCGTCATTTTGTGATGGGCCAAAGCCCCTGCAGTTCCATGGTTTCCTATGCAGTGGACGCCGGGAAAATGGCTTCCGGGGGCGGCGCATGAGCAGATGAAGATCTCGGCACCAAGATCTCAGGAGATGAGATCTCTGCTCTCAAGATCTTGGTGCCGTGATCTCCATCTTTGCATGCGCCGCCCCCAGCAGCCATTTTCCTGGAGTCCACCGCATAGGAAACCATGGAACTGCGTGGCTCTGGCCTTTCACAAAATGTTGGCATAGCCCCTGCAGCACCGGAGCAACACCATAGCACCACTCGCAGCACCGGAGCACCACCCGGAGCACTGGACACCCGCAGTGGTGCGCTGCACATCGGAACCCCCTCATCCCAGCATGTGGCCTGCAGCAATGCTCCACTCTTTCCTCCTCCAGCCGCGATCCCTGGACCCCGCTTCACCACAGCCGGTAAGGCATTATAATACGCACCCCCATTTTCCCCCCAAATTTGGGGGAAAAAAAGTGCGTCTCATAATCCGAAAAATAGGATAAATAGAGCAATCAAAGAGGAAGTAATAAATATGTGCAAATATCAGGAGGGAGGACTATGATATAGATAAAGTGCATGTGCCAAAGAGTATGTAGAAGGGAAAATAACACCATGATTGTGGAGCCTACTGAAACAGACTAAGGGACCTTTTTAAACGCTTAGAAAGCCTTTGCAGGTGTTTTTTGTTAATTATTCTAATTTACTGAGATAATGACGTTTTGGTTTTCATTGGCTGTAAGCCATAATCATCAACATTAACAGAAATAAACACCTGAAATAGATCACTCTGTTTGTAATGACTCTGTATAATATATGAGTTTCACTTTTTGTATTGAAGAACTGAAATAAATACATTTTTTGATGATATTCTAATTTTGTGAGAAGAACCTGTACAATTGTATTGCAATCCATGCATATTATACCCTTTTCCTATAATATATTAATTCCATCTGGCACATACTTTTACCCTCATTTTTATATTTTGTGTTATTGTCTATTGCGCTTTCATATTTTTTTTTATCAATTATCATGTTCATTGATTATGGATTAATAAAGTCATTACAGTATATACCGTATATACTCGAGTATAAGCCGAGATTTTCAGCCCATTTTTTAGGGCTGAAAGTCCCCCTCTCGGCTTATACGCGAGTCATATACGGGGGTCGGCGGGGGAGGGGGAGCGGGGGTGTCGGATCATACTCACCCCTCCGCCGGCGCGGTCTCTGCAGCCCAGCTGCTTCTCCCACGATCTCCGGCTCCTTCCTGCAGCGGTCACATGGTACCGCTCATTAAAGTCATGAATATGCACATATTCATGACTTTAATAAGCGGTACCACGTGACCGCTGTAGGACTGAAGCACTGCGGAGAGCGCCGGGAGAAGAGGAGAGGCTGCAGAGACGCGCAGGCGGAGGGGTGAGTATAGCGATATTTACCTATCCCCGTGCCACCGTTGTGCGCTGCTCCCTTGTCCGACTCCTCTGGCTGTGAATGTTCAGGCAGAGGGCGCAATGACGTCGTTAGTGCGCGTTGCGCCCCCTGCCTGATCATTCACTGCCGAGGACCCGGAAGAGGGAGCAGTGTGCAGCGGTGTAGAGAGGACAGGTAAATATCTCAGGTGCTGGGGTCCTGAGCGAGCGGTGACATCGACACCTGTCCTCCCATAGCGCGCCAGTGTCACTGCCTGCTCAGGCCCCCAGCGACGAGAGGCGAGTGTCACCAGCAAAGCACCCCCACACCATCACACCACCTCCTCCATGCTTCACGGTGGGAACCAGGCATGTAGAGTCCATCCGTTCACCTTTTCTGCGTGCAAAGCAGTAATCAAAGCAAAAGGTGGCTACTTTGAAGAACCTAGAATACAAGACATATTTTCAGTTGTTTCACACTTTTTTGTAAAGTGTAATGTATAATTCCACATGTGTTAATTCATAGTTTTGATGCCTTCAATGTGATTCTAGAATTTTCATAGTCATGAAAATACAGAAAAATCTTTGAATGAGAAGGTGTGTCCAAACTTTTGGTCTGTGCTGTACATGGTGACCTTTTATTAGATGCATAATTATTCCTAAGTTTTATGTACTTTCCCTGTACTGTACTATGTGTTGTCCCTACACTGTGTGTATTAATAATGTACTGAGACATCGTTGCGCTCAATATATAATTACCGTAATATGAAATCAATGTGTTTGTTATCCCAGTACTATAGTATGAATTTTTTCTGTGCTGTGACGTCACTGAGTATTATGACTGTGTATTGTGACATAATTGTATATATTATTGTACTGTAACATCACTGTGCTTATTATCACATTGCTATATTATGGATTATCCCTGTACTGTGACAGCATTGTGTGTACCATTATCCCTGTGCATTAGAAGGACTATAACAATTTTAAACTTTTCATTTTATAAACTCACTGCTAAATGTGATCATTGTAGAGTAGGTCTCCATTCTAAGCTTTTACATGTAGCACTGTGGTTACTTGTTGCACCCCTGGGTGTTATCTGGTCAGGTACTGTTCTAATGCATTTTTGCTTTGGCCACTATTGTAATTCAGCCATCCCTGTGTACATATCATACTCATTTTGAAGAAGGGATTGATTGGTATGTCATATTCCGGTAGCTATGAGTCTGATATTTGTATGCGAGGCTCCTTGTGTTATGGCATTGTATCTCTTGTCTCATTAATGTCATGCAATTTATTTCATTGATCAGATTTGTCAGGTTGTTTTGGTTGATAATTAAACAATTGATGTTTGTTTTACTTAGTATTGATTTTCTTTAAACATCCTGAATTACCCTTTACTAATGAGGAAGACAACATAACTAGGCTGCCATGCTGAAACTTCCACAATACAATACTCTTATTTATTTTGTGTCTATCTCCTTCCTATTTCGTCAAAAACGTCTCCATAGTAAATCAACTGATGCTTTACCTTTGTTCCCCAAATTCCAGTTAAATTCCATATAGAACTGATCAATGTTAAAATTACACTAACTTTGTAAGTGCATTGCATGACTTATAACAATAGGAGAAAAAGGAATTGACGGCAAAACCACAGAAAATACAACAGCTTTGCTTCTTGTTTATTAGAAATCCATTAAAAAGCTATAAAAATGCAATCACCTTTGGTTACAGATTAAGCTGTTGTATTTTCAGTGGTTGTGCCATCAATTCCTTTTTCTTCTGTTGTATAATGTTGCTGGTCTGCAACGGAACTGGAACCCACCAGTACAGGGGATTGTTGTTATGTGGACTGTTTTTGGTAACATGAGAGCTTTCTCAATACTTCTGCTTTCCTATGGCTTATGGTCTAAAGGGTTACGTTTCTTCTTGTGGAGAGTGACATGTCTAACATGCCAGGGTAAGGAGGCTTATAGGCCATGCAATGTTCCCCTGGGATATTAAATATCCAAATTGTCTCTTCAGAGAGGAAGAAGACTTGATCAGCTGTCCGGCTCCGCAGCTGCATGTATCGCCACGACACATTAAGCTTCGTACCGGACAGCTAATCAGACGGTGCGCTCCATGTATCGAGGTTCCCTCTGCAGCTTATTCGGCAAGAGCTAAAGTTTGTCAAATAATCAGGGACCCAATCAAATTTACTCAACTCTAGTCTTTAACACATCCTTATTACCGTCCTTCTAAACTTTATGGGGGGCGTCCATCTGCTGGGGATTAACCCTTGTTAACAGTTTAATGTCCAAACCTGAAAAGTGGATAATATTCTGCCAATTATGTTTTTGTTTTTAACTCTATGCATTTTAATAGCCATAACTTTTTTTTTTGGTGTATGAGGCTTTGCAGGATAAAATGGTTTTATTTTTCCATGCCTTTTGGGGGTTCAAATAAATTACTGTCAATTTTATATTAATTTATTTTGTTACATGAATGAAGAGAAAACTTTTTTTTTTTCGGATTGTTGGGATTTACTGAATTAATTAATCTTCGAGGTATTATGGCTATGGAGGTACCTAGAATATCCATAGACAATGCTTACCATAATAAGTACACCCTCTTTGAAAAGTAAGACTTTAATCAATATCTCACTACATACAATAACAATTTCCAAAATTTTGACAAGACTGAGTTTCATAGAAAACTTTTTTAGCCCATCCCATGAAAGTAAGGTTAATAATATAACTTTCATTACAAAATCATCAGTTTTACTCAAATTAGTTGATGCAAAAATAAATACACCCCACATAAAAAAAATTATTACATCTAGTATTTTGTATCACCTACATGATTTTTAAAGAAAGCACCAAGTCTTCTAGGCATGGAATGAACAAGTTGGCGACATATTTCAACAGCTATCTTTTTCCATTTTTCAAAAACAACATCTTCTGGATGCTAAATTGAAAGCGATGCTCAACTAGTCTCTTTAGAATTCCCCATCAGTGTTTCAGTTGGGTTCAGATCAGGAAACATACTGGTCGCTTTCACCTTGTTCTTTTTCGAATCAGATCATATGTGTGTGTGAGAGAGAAAGAATGGATTTAGTTACGAAGGTATATAAAAATGCTGCAAAGCAAGAATGGTTTCACAAACAGAGGTGTTAATTTTTTTTATCAATTAACAAAATGCAAACAGTGATAAAAGCAGGTGAGAAATGGCACATCCATGTTGAATGAAAAAATCTTCAAACACTTTTACATGTTTCTAGCGCTAGTCACAGTGCAGCTAGTGGCAGAAACGCGTCAGAGGGTTTTTTTTCCAAAACCATCAGGTGGATTTTAAGCTGGTGCAATGTAATAAAGTTTGCGGATTTTTTATTCGACGTGGATGTGCCATTCTGGCCATCCTTCTTTCACTATATGCACTTTCTGTCGGTCAGCAGAATTGGAATGGCACCATCAAGATAAAGACAGCTTTAATGTCCTATGTACAGTGAGTGAGCAATCATTTTTCTTTTTCTCAGTAGCAAAATTCAAAGTGAATGAACAAAACAGAAATCTAAATCTACTCAATATTTGGAGTGACTACTCTTTTCCTTCAAACGAAAATCAAAGCATCAATTCTTCTAGGTGCAATTAAACAGAGTTTTTGGAGGTAGTCGGCAGGGAATATTTTTGGATGCCCAAATTACAGGAAAATTTCCCCCTGCTCTGTCACATGTCACTTGCAGAACTGATCTGGAGCTGATACAACCTTGCAGCTTTACTATTACCTGTGGTCGCCCTGTGATCATGTGACTGCCTGGTTCAACAGAAGAATTGGCACTGCATTGACTTTTATATAACTGGCAAAAGGGAACACAAAAGCATTGATAAGCTGCTTCTGTCTTTTCCGGAGTCCCTAGCTGTCTCTGATAGATTGCAGTAGCAGGAGTGTGCATGCCAAAAGATATCGCTGCAGACTTACTACCCACAAGCAATCATGTTCTCTTGCAGCCTACTATGCATGGACTGGGCAAAAGTTTTATGCCTATTTAGAGCTCTGACAATAGGAAATCTTCACAATGCAATGATTTATGGTTGCATATAATATCACTTGGACACACTTGTTTTTTACTTTCTATAATGTTTGATAACAGATTAATATTAATATCATGTGGTTTATTTAATATCATGTAGAGTAATATCTTGTGTTTATTGAGTCTTTTCACTATTAAGAATTAGTTTTTTTATGCAGTGCATACAAGGCAGCTAGATGTTACCTGTTACATATCCTGCTTTTGGTGCTTTAATGGTGGTCTTACCCTATTGACTTTAATGGCTACTGGGGATAAGCGAACATGTTCGGTGATACTCGGATATCACTCGAGTATCTGCGTGCTCGGATGTGCTCAGCATTTAGCAAGAATTAGCCTGTGATCAGTTTCAAACTCGAATCCCCGACTCACATGTTTGGCACCTGTTACACAGCCAATAAGCATGCGAGGATTACTCTGATTGGCTGGCCTTGTGACATCATCAGGGAGTTATAAAAGAACAGGCAGGAGTGAGCTGGTCCAGGCGTGGGTACACAGTTTCACGAATCAGAGTCCAGTAGTGTTGATACTGGTGCTGAAGCTGAGCCATCATATTAATAGTCCTTGTAAGGGTTAATTTTGGGCTTTGCTGTTTATATCAGATACAATCTGCATTTAGCATAGGGAGGGAGAGAGAGTTGCAGTATCAGGGAGAGTGGCAGAATAAAGTCTATAGGCAGGGATCAGGGCTTTAGAGCCATTATTAAATACATAGCTGCGGCAGTTGACCACATTTTTATTTTTTGGGTGAAAAATTGACTATATTGTCATCCATTGAGTATTAGGTGCTTTGTGGTACATTGCTGTGTTAACACTCCAAAAAGCATTGAAACATTTTTCTGTATTCAATTACTCATCCATATATTATTACGTGCTCTGTAGTACATTTTGTTCTTATATAACACTCCCAAAAAGAGTTTAAAGTTTTTTTCTGAGTTCAATTACACATCCATATACTATTATGTGGTCTGTGGTACATTTTGGTGGTATATAACACTCCCAAAAAGCATTGAAAACTGTTTATGGATTCAATTACTCATCCTTATACTATTACGTGGTCTGTGGTACTTTTTGGTGGCATATATAACTCTAAAAAAGTGTTGAAACATTTTGCCTAACGGTGGTATTAAACTACAAAAAAACGCTTTGACTGCTGCAGGTGACCAATTATTTTTTAAATTAAAAATAAACTTGGTTTCAAGAGACTTAGCAATTAGAAAATACGTAAGACGTGTGATAAGGGACGGCGAAGTCGAAATGCTGAAAATGGCACATGTAGACGCTGAGGAAGTGGGGCAGGTGCAGCAACAGCCATTTCTGAAGCACAAGAAACACGCCCATCCACGATACATAGGTTCCTGACACATTTTGTAGGGAGGCACGGTACACCACTCGTGAAGCCAGACCAGTGCAAATAGGTGGTCAGTTGTATAGCAGATAATGCTTCCAGCATGCTTGGCAGCACCACCCAGTCTTCCACATGGTCCAGTCTCACAGGTCAACAGTCTGGATCACTTAATCATCTCCCTGATCCTCTTTCCTCCAACCATGTTGAGTCCCAGTAGACTAGTAATCACACACTAGGACACTCCGAGGAGCTCTTTATGACATCACTTGCAAGAGGGTCCGGAGGAGATGCAGTTTAGTAATGCACAAAACTTAGAGCACGCACGGCCACAAGAAAATGACAATGGGGAATGGCGAATTTTGTATAAAGAGGAAGATGATTATGAGACACAGTTGCCGATAAATTAGATTGTTGTTAAGTCACCAAGTCAGGAGGCCCAGGGTGAGGCAGTGGATGATGAAGTCACTGACCCTACCTGGGAATCTGGCATGCAAAGTGAGGCCAGCAGAGCTGTGGTGGAGGGATTGGCAGCACCAAAACAAGCAGGAAGATTCAGTGGGGTGACCAGTGAAGAGTTAGGTGTTCCACAGTCTGGGACTTTTTTAAAGAGAGTTCTGAGACAAAAAAAATGGTCATTTGCAACCTTTGCCATGCCAAGATCAGCAGGTGCCTGACCACTAAGACTAACCACCACCAGCATGATCAGGCACATGTCATCTAAGCACCAGACTTGGTGGTCCAAGCGCCTGGGTCCACGATTGATGCCTGCACTGCCAGCAGGTGACACCACTGCTTCTTCCTCTGTGCTAGGTGCTTCACTGTCCCCTGTCCATGACACTTGTGCAGATGGCTCCCACCCTGCACCTGTCCTTGAACATTCTGGTGCACCATCATCGGGCACTTACAAATCCTTGTCCAAGCACAACGTTCAGCTGTCACTATCCCAGGCCCGGGAAGGAATGAGAAAGTTTCCTGCCACCCACCCACAGACCCAAAGGCTAAACAGGCACATTTCCAGGCTGCTTGCCATGGAAATGTTGCCGTTTAGGCTTGTTGACACAGGATTTCCGCTGACTCATGGCGGCAGCCGTCCTTTGGTCTTCGGTCCCTAGCTGCCACTTTTTCACCGGTGTGGCTTCCCCGCCTTGTACCAGCATGAGTCCAGGAACATCAGCCGTGCCCTTACCAACATGTTTACTGGGATTTTCCACTTAGCAACAGACATGTGGACAATTACTTGTGGCCAGGGATGCTATATTTCCCTGACGGTAAACTGGATGAACATTGTGGAAGCTGGAGTTGAGTTCCACCATGGCATGGCACAAGTGCTCCCGACGTCAAGGATTGCCAGACCTACTTCTATCATGATTTCCCTCACATCATATATCAGTTTCCGCACCTCCTCCTGCTCCTCCTCATCCTCCATCTCCAATGTGTCATCACAGAGCACGTCGTCCGCATCAGCTGAAAGCTCTGCAGCGCTGCCTCAGCGAAGTGGCAACAGGCTCTGATGAAGTTAATTTGCCTAGGAGACACTGTGGCAGAGTTACTTAAAGGAATAACAGACCAGACAGATCTGTGACTTTTTCTGGTGAACCTCCAACCAAGGCATGGCCATGTGTGATACTAGGCTTAATCTGGTGGTGGCAGTGAAGCTTGGTAGTTAAGCAGTTTCTGAAAACACACCCAGATTTGACAGAACTTCTGGCCAAGGTACGCCTCATTAGCACCTATTTTCATAAGTCGGCTACAGCTGCCGCTGCTCTGGCAGTGCTGCAGCACCGCATGCAAGTGCCAGCTCACCGACTGGTGTGCAACATGCCCACATGCTGGAACTCCACACTGCACATGCTGGCAAGGCTTTGTGAGCAGCAGATGCCAGTTGTTGAGTACCAGCTCCAACATGCTCATCAGTGTTCTAGTCAGCCTCTGCACATAACAATCAAAGAGTGGTCATGATGTCTGACTTTTGTGGGGTTAGCCAAGACTTTGAGGACTCCACGAAGATGGTGAGCAGCGATGATGCCATAGTCAGATCCTGCTTTTGTGTTTACTTAAACAGTTTCTGCTCACACTTAAACATGAAGTTGTGCATGTGGACCAGGTGGAGATGAAAGAAGACATGAGACAGGGACATACTACCCAGCCCAGCGTCCTCTCATTTGCTCAGTGCGGATTGGGTAGCAATGAGGATGTGGAGGCTGAAGAGGAGGAGGAACAGGAGCTTTTGGCTAGCGCAACACAGGCTAGTACCCACACAACCTTTGTCCCATCTGTTGTGAACATTTTGGAGACGAATTCGGAGCTGAAGCTCCCT
>VIAB01009719.1:45927-57989 GCA_009801035.1 Oophaga pumilio | reverse complement strand
GTACACACATATATATATATATATATACACACAGTATGACATTTTTATTTTCAGGGACACGGTGAACAGTGCGGCAAACTCTGGAGTGACAACATAACGGCTTTAGGACGTTGACAAGAAGGTTTGACAAGATGGAGTAGAAACTAAGAAGATGGCTTTAAACAGATGAAACATCAGCGGTAAGTTACTGGCTGCAAATATGCATTCTATATCTGCATCATTCAAATGTTTACATGTTGTGATCAGTGGCACTAAACAACCACCATGATAAACCATGATCATTGTTCTTGGCAGTGCGAGTCCTGTTTATAGAGGATGATGATCTTTTTAGCTTCACAAAATATCATTTCACCTGATAAATGAGCGTTTTGCTTATTCATCGGATGATCGGTAGCCTGTTCACATTGAAAGGATATACAGTGGATACAGAAAGTATTCAGACCCCGATAAATTTTTCACTCTTTGTTTCATTGCAGCCATTTGGTAAATTCAAAAAAGTTCATTTTTTCTCATTAATGTACTCTGCACCCCATCTTGACTGAAATTAAACCCAGAAATGTAGATATTTTTGCAAATTTATTAAAAAAGAAAAATTGAAATATCACATGGTCATAAGTATTCAGACTTTTGCTCAGACACTCATATTTAAGTCACATGCTGTCCATTTCCTTGTGATCCTCCTTGAGATGGTTCTACTGCTTCATTGGAGTCCAGCTGTGTTTAATTCAACTGATAGGACTTGATTTGTAAAGGCACACACCTGTCTATATAAGATCTCACAGCTCACAGTGCATGTCAGACCAAATGAGAATCATGAGGTCAAAGGAACTGGCCAAGGAGCTCAGAAACAGAAATATGGCAATGCACAGATCTGGCCAAGGTTACAAAAGAATTTCTGCTGTACTCAAGGTTCCTAAGAGCACAGTGGTCTCCATAATCCCTAAATAGAAGAAGTTTGGGACCATCAGAAGTCTTCCTAGACCTGGCCGTCCAGCCAAACTGAGCAATCGTGGGAGAAGAGCCTTGGTGAGAGAGGCAAAGAAGACCCCAAGATCGCTGTGACTGAGCTCCACAGATGCAGCAGGGAGATGGGAGGAAGTTCCATAGAGTCAACTATCACTGCAGCCCTCCACCAGTCGGGCCTTTATGGCAGAGTGGCCCGACGGAAGCATTTCCTCTGTGCAAGACATATGAAAGCCCGCATAGACTTTGCTAAAAAACACATGAAGGACTCCCAGAGTATGAGAAATAAGATTCACTGGTCTGATGAGATGATGAGACGAAGATAGAACTTTTTGGTGATAATTCTATGTGGTATGTGTGGAGAAAACCAGGTACTGCTCATCACCTTGAATATAACAGAAAAGCTACGGATTTACATTACCAAGTGACCGTAAAAAAGTGTTCCAGCAAATAAGTATTTTTTTTTTAAATTCAATGTTTATTAATATATCTAAAATGTGAATTATAAAACAACAATGCCCAGTAGGAGGTAAATCATGCCATAATACATCATAACAGTTATATATAGCATGTCAAAAGCCAAAGTTACATATATAAGGTCCACATAATAACCCCATAAAGGATATGCCCCACAACATATGACATTAAGCCGCAACCAATTGCATGATATAAATATCCACCAGTAAATCCTTAATAAGGCAAAACCATTCCTGTCTGTAAAAAAATCTATATACCAATAATTAGGCTGGATAAAAATATCCTAAACCAATAATGGGAATGCACAGTAGACCAGGAGGACAGTGGACATGTACATGTAAGAGCAGAAAATATCCGGCTAAATTACCTCAATGGCTGGACAGCAAAGATGTAAGTAGCGTTACCTCCTCCACCCCTTCTCTTTGGACATAATTACTGCTCATCACCTGCCCAATACAATCCCAACAGTGAAACGTGGTGGCAGCATCATGCTATGGTGGTGTTTTTCAGCTGCAGGGACAGGATTACTGGTTGCAATTGAAGGAAACGTGAATGCTGCCAAGTACAGCGCTATCCTGGATGAAAACCTCTTCCAGAGTGCTGTGGACCTCAGACTTGGCTGAAGGTTCACCTTCCAACAAGACAATGACCCTAAGCACACAGCTAAAATAACAAAGGAGTGACTTCAGAACAACTCTGTGACCATTCTTGACTGGCCCAGCCAAAGCCCTGACCTAAACCCAATTGAGCATCTCTTGAGAGACCTGAAAATGGCTGTTCACCAACGTTCACCATCCAACCTGATGGAACTGGAGAGGATCTGCAAGGAAGAATGGCAGAGGATCCCCAAATCCAGGTATGTAAAACTTGTTGCATCATTCCCAAGAAGATTCATGGCTGTATTAGCTCAAAAGGGAGCTTCTACTCATACTGAGCAAAGGGTCTGAATAATTATGACCATGTGATATTTCAGTTTTTCTTTTTAATAAATTTGCAAAAAATTTCTACATTTCTGTTATTTTTCAGTCAAGATGGGGTGCAGAGTGTACATTAATGAGAAAAAAATATTTTTTTTTAAATTTACCACATGGCTGCAATGAAACAAAGTGTGAAAACTTTAAAATGGTCTGAATACTTTCCGTGCCTACTGTATCATAAGAAACGCATCTTCAACGATTATCTTTCCGTGTAAATGCAGCTTTATTTACAGATGATTGGAGTAGTACTTTTGTTTGCAAAAGAAACTCCTTTATTATGTAAAGTGCTGTCCCTTATAATATAGGGTCTTCTCTTGTGATGTTCAGCTGTATGCGTAAGGGGAAAAAAAATCCTTTCTTCTATAGCATCCCCTGTTGTTATGTATAGCGCTGACCCTTAATACATAGTATCCTCTATTGCTATGTATAGCGTTGTACTAAAAATTCTGGCGTATACAGATGTGCACCAGAGCACCTGTGTATTCGTCCCGTGATATCAAAAATATCAAGTGACATGTCACGTGATACATCGGGTGCCAGGTGGCCCAATCATCCTAAACTGCTTGGTGACCTACCTACCCTTAGCCCCCTGGATGGAGCACTTCCACTTCCTCAGCTCCTGACTCTAGAGCACATCTATTCATATTTGCATTTCACTTTTAAAGTGGATTTCTCTGCAACACAGCAGCATTTTTTATCAATAACTGTATGGATTTAGTTATGCTTTTATAATGTACAGACATGTAATGGGTTTTGAGGGGGTAGAAAGTTGACAGATTCCCTTTAAGCATGGTGAGGATTTTACAGTATTTTCTGATACAAGCTTTTATTCATTACTCTGCGATAGAAAAGCAACATATAAAAACAGCAAGGACAAAATACAGAGAACAAGAGTGGAAATGATCAAGAAGAAGCACCACTGAGGTGGTAATTGGCTTATTACATGTATTTTTCCATTAAAGTGATTTTATGGTGAGTCATAATTATACTGATATTTATGATGAGCCGCTCATGTGAAGAGGATGTCTGCCGTGCCAGTTGCGAAGAGCCGTCCACTATAAGGAACAGATGCTATTTTTTCCATTTTGTTCTGGGTATGCACTTAACATTGCTGAACCCTTATCTATGACCTCAGTCCTCATACCATAAATTACACAGGTCATGTTGGAAAAAAGTTTGTACATTATCTAAAGACAGTGAAATAGTAGCATAATTACACATTATAGCTGGCAACAATTTGCAGCTGCTGAGTAGATTCAGTTACGACAATGTTGTGTCAGAGAATAGTCATTTTATTACCCACTGTGTCCACATTTTTCATTTTCTCATATGCCTTACCCACAAAATAAATAATCCATCCCCCACCCTATAACTTATTTCTGCAAAATAAACCATGACAATAAATATATAATATCAATGTGTATTCAGTACTAAAAAGCCAGCCACAGAAAAGCTGTGAATGAACCTAAACTTCTAATGGAAATAAAATGACCTGTCACTTAAAAAAATTGAGTAAAAATAATAAAAAAAAATTGCTGGGCTCCCTTGATTCTGACACTCTTTTCCATTTTGCTCTGTGTCATTCCCTTGCAGAGATATTCACATTTTTTACTTTTGGAGCACATTATGTGAAATCTCTACTTGTAGTTCAACTGGGTGTTTCTTCAGAGTCTTTTCTGGAGGCGTGCGCTTTCATCCCTCCCTTCCCAACACTGCCAATCACAGCTCAGCTGCGTCTGAGAGTGCCAAACTGCTAGATAAGCTGCCAAGCTGTGATTAGCAACATCTGGGAGGGAGGGGTGAAAGTGCAAGCCCCCCAAAGAAGCAAAGATTTCCCATACTGTGCTCCAAGAACAAAACAATGTGAATATCTGTGCAATGGAGTGACACAGTGCAAAATGGAAAAGAGCAGCAGAATCAAGGGAGAGTAAGGATTTTTACAAGGTAATTAACTCATTTTTTGAGCAAGTCATTGCCTCTTTAAAAGGTATTATTGCTCAACTACAATGAGATTGCATTTATAGACCTTCAGTTCTGCATAGAGCTTGAAGAGTAAGTACTGTTATATTCCCACCATATTTCTCCTGGGGCCTTCTGATTATAATTCAGTGTCAAACTTAAGGCTCTAGTAAAGCTTTATCAAAGATATTAGAACAGATAGGAACAAGGTGTCAGATAACACATAGCAGCCCTGGATATTACATATGCCAAGTCTGCAACATTCTCCAAGTAGTACCAGTAAGCTATTGTCAATTATAACCTCTAGTAGAGGTTCATTTATCCTTTGTGCCACATGCTTTTAAATATTGAACATCTTATGTTGATGTTCATAAGACTTTCGAAGCCTCATAAAATGTCAAAGGGGTGTCCACTTCTTTTATTTCTTGAATAAATTGGCCCATGATGGAATTGAATAAAAAAAATCCCAAATACATACTCATTTTGTGCCACTCCTCTGCACTGCTTCCATTGATCTCTGCCGGTCAGAGATGGAAGAAGCAGTCTACTAGTTTTTCTTCTAGTTCTGACAGTGGATGAGTAGATGATAGCTGCAGCCAATCACTGGCCGCCCAGCTGTTAATCATCACTGGAAGCCGATGCCAGGAAACAAGCTGATGAGCCAGTAGGTGTTTTATTAAATTACCGTATATACTTGAGTATAAGCCGAGATTTTTAGCCCATTTTTTAAAGCTGAAAGTGCCCCTCTCAGCTTATACTCAAGTCATTGTCCCAGGGGGTAGGCGGGGGAGGGGGAGCACAGGAGTCGGTGGCTTTCAGATCATACTCACCCCCTCCTGGCGCAGTCTCTGCACTATCCTGCTTCTCAGATGGTCTCCGGCGCCGCAGATCTTCCTGTGTTCAGCGGTCACGTGGTACCGCTCATTAAAGTAATGAATATGCGTGCCACTCCACTCCCATAGGCATGGAGCGCATATTCATTACTTTAATGAATGCTACCAAGTGACAGCTGAACACTGGAAGGAGCTGCCAGCACCAGAGACCATAGGAGAAGTAAGAAGTGCAGAGACCGCGCCAGGAGGGGGTGAATATGACGGGGAGGACGGGGGGAACCATGCGATAATCACCTGTCCCCGTTCCACCGCCGCGCTCCGCTCTGTCTTCCACGTCCTCTGCCTGTGATGCTCAGGTCTGAGGGTGTGATGACGTGGTTAGTGCGTGCCCTCTGCCTGAACAGTCACTGCAGAGATCCGGAAGACACAGTGGAGTGCGGCGGTGGAATGGGGACAGGTGAATATCGCAGGTGCCAGGGGCCTGAGCCAGCGGCGACACCGGCACCTGGCCCCCATAGGGCGCCGGTGTCCCCGCCTGCTCAGGACAACGGCACCTGGCCCCCAGCAACGAGAGGTGAGTATGTCATTTTTTTTTTTATTGCAGCAGCATATGGGGCATATATATCTATGGAGAATCTTATGGGGCCATTCACCTTTATGGAGCAGCTAATGGGGCATATTCTGTGGAGCATCTTATGGGGCAGCATATGGGGAATATATATGTATGGAGCATCTTATGGGGCCATAACCTTTATAGAGCCGCATATGGGGCATATTCTATGGAGCATCTTATGGGGCCATCAACCTTTATGGAGCAGCATATCGGTCATATTCTATGGAGCATCTTATGGGGCCATCAACCTTTATGGAGCCGCATATGGTGCATATTATTGTATAGAGCATCTTATGGGGCTGCATATGGGGCATATACAGTATATCTATGGAGCATCTTATGGGCCCATCAACCTTTATGCAGCAGCATATGGGGCATATTATTCTATGGAGCATCTTAAGGGGCCATCATTAACCTTTTATGCAGCATTATATGGGGCATATTTTAATATGAAACATCTTATAGGGTCATTATTAAACTTTTTGCAGCATTATATGGGGCATATTTTTTGTATGGAGCATCTTATGGGGCCCATCGTGAACTTTATGAAGCATTATATGGGGCATATTTCGTATGGAGCATCTTATGGGGCCCATCATGAACAAAATGGAGCATTATATGGGGCTCCTGATTCAATATGGATATTGAAAATATTTAACTTACTGATGTCTCAACTAATTTTACTTTTATTGGCATCTATTTTTATTTTTGAAATTTACCAGTAGCTGCTGCATTTCCCACCCTAGGCTTATACGCGAGTCAATAAGTTTTCCCAGTTTTTGTGGCAAAATTAGTTGCCTCGGCTTATACTCAGATCGGCTTTATACTCAAGTATATAAGGTAATTTGTTAACACAATCATTTAAAAAAAGAAAATAAAAAAAAACATATCTGGTATGGTTGCAGTCCAGTCTATCATAAAATATAAAATGAATTAACCTATACATTAACAGAAAAAAAATTGAAAGGCCATAATTGTTATTTTTCCGAGCACCACACTTGTCTAAAAAAATACAAGAAGACAAAATCAACATGTTGCATCTATACCAAAACAACTATAACAATAAAATCGTCAACTTGCCACACAAAAAAATAAACGCTCATATAGCTCCTTCGAAGAAAATTCAAAATGTTAGGGGTCTCGGAAAATGTTGAGAGAAACCAAATTTTTTTTACAAGCTTCTCAATTTTTTTTCACCATTTAATTAAGTAAAAGTCCTTACAGGAGTGACATGTCATAATTGTGCTGACCTGGAGAATCATACTTCACAAGGTAATTATTACTGCAAAATTAATACAGTAAACCAAAACACAAAAAAACTATGGCAGAAATGTATTTTTTCACCATTTCATCCCACTTGGAATTTTTCACCTGTTTTTTTAGTACATTGTGTGGTAAAATAAATGCTGTCATTTAAAATTATAACACCTTTTTTGCAAAAAACAAATCCTCATATGGCTATGTCAACAAAGACATGAAAAACTTATGACCCTAGGGAAGAAAAAATAAAAAGAACAAAAAGGAAAAATTGCCTCTGCGATGAAGCACTAAAAAGAGTATTGGAAAGTAAAAATATTTTACCCCTGTCTAAAGATAAAGGTTAAATCACAGCCCTAATTCAAGAAGAACTTTTGTACATGTGCCCCAGTGGCTCGGTGCTCCCAAAGTGATAGTATAATACCAACCTAAATATAATCTTTAATTTTTACCTGTTTCAAAAATAAAACTAGGTTTTGGTTGATTTCTATGAGGTCCAGCAACTCCTCTGATATCTCAAAGCTTCCACAGATTCAAGTACAGCAGGGACTTACATAGAGAAACATACAAAAAAGCTTAGTGCCAATACAAGACTACAAATGCTGGTGTTGTAACTCACCATAATAAGACTATAGTTGACTACTGTTAGAGGGGTTTTTCCCATTAATTAAAATTTTAAAGTAAAACGTCTTTGACATCTTTTCAGTAAAAAATATTGTGCCATTTGTGATATAAAGAAATATCCTCATGCTCAGGAGAAAAATCAGGATGTGGTTTACAGACTGCAGTTCATGTTCTCCACTTGCTCCCGAAGCAGAGCTCTGCTGTGATTTTTGCATGCTCAACTTCTATGACACTTCCATGGGTTCTATTGAAGTTAATGATTTCCAAAGAAGTCTATAAGAAGCCAAGCATAATCCAATAAGTTAGAGACCAACTCCAGTAAGCACTGTATTTGCTTCATGGTCTGCTTAGGCAAAACACTAAGTTAAGACATGCTGTTTCATTGTCAATAATTGATCTTACCCTAGATAACAAAAATTATTTTATGGTAGGAATATATTCCCGGCTAGATATTGCAGTTAAAAATTTTGATGAACTCTTACTCTTAAGGAGGTTCTTCAGGCATCCATTATTGGTGAGCTATTTTTTGGATAGGTCATTAATATCATATTGGTAGCAATCTGAAACCTTACACCCTTGCCGATTTGCTGCTTTTCACTCCAGCAGCGGCTGCATCTAATCATAGCATAGCTGTAGTCTTCATCTCCATTCAATGTTTACCTCCAGCAATTCTGATAATGTTTTTTCAGGAAATATTGTTCTTCATGATAGGGGTAAAATTTGATTGCTATAACTTGCGCTTATTTGTGAAAAATTGGAAATTTGGCAAAAATGCAGAAAATTATGAAATTTTCAAACTTTCAATTTTTATGCCCTTGAAAGAGTTATGACACATAAAATAGTTAATTAATTAATAACATTTTCCACATGTCTACATTAGCACAATTTTTTAAACATTTTTTTTAGGAAGTTAGAAGGGTTAAAAGTTGATTTATTATTTATCCAACAAAATTTACAAAGCAAATTTTTTTAGGGACCATATCACATTTGAAGTGACTTTGAAGGATTTATATGACAGAAAGGACCCAAGAATGAAACAATTCAAAAAACTTCACTTCTCAAGGTGCTCAAAACACCATTCAAGAAGTTTATTAACCCTTCAGGTGCTTTACAGGAACTGAAGCAACGTGGAAGGAAAACATGAATATGTACCTTTTTTCACAAAAATATTAATTTAGACCCAAATATTTTTATTTTCACAATGGTAACAGGAAAAAGTGGACACCCAAATTTATTGTGCAATTTCTCCTGAGCCTGCTGATACCCCATATGTGAGGGAAAACTACTGTTTGGGTGGTCGGCAGTGCTTGGATGGGTAAAAGCACAGTTTGACTTTTTGAATGCAAAAACAGCTGGAATAGAGAGCGGACGCCATGTCGCATTTGGAGAGCCCCTTATGTGCCTATACAGTGGAAAGCCCCCACAAGTAACCCCATTTTGGAAACTAGACCACTCAAGGAATATATCTAGATGTGTGGTGAGCACCTTAGACCCTCAGGTGCTTCACAAAAGTTTATCAAGTAGAGCCGTGAAAATAAAAATCACATTTTTACCACAAAAATGTTCTTTTATCTGCAATTTCTTTTATTTTCACAAGGGTAACAGAAGAAAATGGACCCCAAAATTTGTTGTGCAATTTCTCCTAAGTACGCCGATACCCAATATGTGGGGCAAAATATTGACTGATTACATGGCAGGGTTTGAAAGTGAAGGAGCACAGTTTAACTTTTTTAATGGAAAAATGGCTGGAATCGAGAGTGAACGCCATGTTGTGTATCAAAACCCCCTGGCGTACCTAAACAGTGGAAACCCCCTCAAGTGACCCAATTTTGGAAATTAGACCCTTCAAGGAAAGTATCTGTATGAGTTGGGAGTACCTTGAAACCCCAGGTGCTTTACAGAAGTTTATAACGTAGAGCAGTAAAAATAAAAAAAATCACATACTTCCCACAAAAATGTTCTTTTAGTCCAAAATTTTTGAATTTCACAAGGGTGATAGGAGAAAATGCACCATACAATTTGTGGTGCAATTTCTCCTGAGTATGCATATACCCTATAGCTAGTTGAAAACTACTTTTCAAGCACAGTGCAAAGCTCAGAATGGAAAAAACGCCATATTGGAATTAAGATTTTGCTGGAATGGTTTGAGGGTGAAATATCATATTGGCAGTCCCTGAGGTGTCAAAAAATGAGAAACCCCCCCATAAGTGACTTCATTTTGCAAACTACACCTCTCAATTAATTGATCATTTTTTTCACAATGCCCTACATGTTATTGGGAACTACTTTTCAGGCATTATTCAAAACTCAGAAGGGAAGGAGTGTCATATTATAGTGCAGATTTTACTGTTATGGTTTGCAAGTGCCATGACCCACTGGGAGAGCCCGTGAGGTGGCAGAACAGCAGAAGCCCCCATAAATGACCCTATTTTATTTTGAGAACTATAATTTTTCCATATTTCTGTTGACAGAGTCATGTAAGAGCTAATTTTTTGAGAACGAGTTGACGTTTTTATTGGTACCATTTTTGAGCACATAAAATTTTTTGATTACTTTCTATTCTGATTTTTGGGAGGCAGAATGAACAAAAAACAGTAATTCAGGAATTTTATTTTGTTTTTTTGTTATGCCATTTTGCATGTGGTACGATTACAATACGATTACAGAGATACCACATTTAAATTTTTTTTCTGCTTTGCCGTTTTTACACAATAAAACTTTTATAGAAAAAATAATTATTTTTGCATCGCTATTTTCTGAAAGCTTTAACTTTTTTATTTTCCCACTAATGGAGCTGTATGGTGACTTTTTTTTTTGCGCGACAAGATGACGTTGTCTGTGATATCATTATTATGTTCATTCTTCTTTTTGATCGTGTTATATTCCACTTTTTTCCAGTGATATGATAAAACAGCACAGTTTACAACTAGGGACGAGCGAACGTGCTCGGTGAAACTCGGATATCACTCAAGTATCTGGGTGCTCGGATGTGCTCGGCTGTCGGAGAGCATTATATGGTGCTCAATTTCAAACACAAATCCCCACCCGCATGTATGGCACCTGTTACACAGCCAATAAGCATGCGGGGATTGCGTGCGTGTCACTGTAATGCCATAGCCATACTAGGTAAACCAGCATTACTGTGATTGGCTGGCCGTGTGACATTATCAGGGTTATAAAAGAACAGTATTACATCCTCTGGGGTACATTTCTGTGGTATATAACCCTCAAAAAAAGCGCTCAAAAATGTTTCAGTATTCAATTACTCATCCATATTTACAGTACACAGTGACAGTTTAAATGCATGATGGACATAGCAAGTCATGGTGCAGGAACTGACACCCACTCATAACATGCTATGTTCATCATTGGGCATTAAGTGGTTAGAGGGGTTGTGTCAGATCTGAAAGAGTCTGTTGTCCACGATCTCTCCTTGGTATTGCTGCCTAGCCTTGATTCACACGAGCATGGCTGATTATGAGGGTAAAAAAGAGCAAAACTTTTTTTATTATTTCAATTTATGGAAATTTAAGTGAAACCAAGATGTAACATTAACTAAAATATCTCGATAAAAATGCAGAAACAGTTAAAACATAAGCCACGTACTGCAATATTTTCCCAAAGACTCAGCTGAAATGTACTTTTATAAGCTCCACTCCTCGGTGCGTTCCAGTGAGTCAGCAGGATTAATGAGCGCACACCTTGCAGCCTAACATTCACAAGTTTATTTTCCTGCCGGCTAGGAAGTAGAGGTGTTGATAATATGACATTTGCTCATTGGATACTTCATGAAAGCAAGTGATTAATTAGAGCTTTACAATCCATTTCTTAACCCCACTTACTAAATTATGTGATATTTAAAAAAAATTAGATTTTTTTTTTCCCATCGAACGATTAGAAAATGTCACAACAACACATCTTTTTCCTATAACTGGTAATATAGGAATATCTTTGAGCCATTCTACAAGTACATACTGTATATAGCTAGTTCTCTTGAGATAGTGATAGAGTTTGGTGATGAGCGAGCGTGCTTGTCACTACTCGTTACTTGCTCGAGCATCAATGTGCTCGGGATGCTCGTTACTTGGCGAGTATTTTTTGAATCTTCAAGTGGGAGCTCAAGTCCTTGCCCCGCATTTTTGGCGCTTTGTAGACAGCCAATGAACATGTGGGGATTGCCTGCCAGTCACTGTAATGCCGTAGCTATCTTGGTTGTGGCATTACTGTGATTGGCTAGCCGCATAGCATCATCAGTTCTATATAAGACCCGTGACGCAATGCTCGGTACACTGTACCCCGGACACAGGCAGTGTAGGAAGAGAAAATGAAGGAAAAAGGGATCCAGCTTCAATAAAATCT
>VIAB01009719.1:13165-31278 GCA_009801035.1 Oophaga pumilio | reverse complement strand
CATGCGAGCGTCGGACGTTTTCGTCGCATGTGTGATCCTGGCCTCAGATAGTGTGTCTGCAGTACACATCGTTACCACATTATATATTTAGGACTTGACCACACTATACATTTACGCACAAAGCCCCCCCAAGCAAGTTTCACTGCAAACAGGCATTTTCAGGGGTAAACAGGCTATGGCCATAGAAAATATGAAACGTGACGCATTGCAAGGGTTTTAAAGGGCCGTACATTCACTTATTGGGTAGATACCCTTCATGGTTGCCACTAGCAAGTCAGCTTTCATAATTCTGCAGGAGAGCTAATTTGCATAAATTTTATATAATAATTGTACCATCCGACAATCCCTCACATGTTGTGATTAAATTGTTTCATTGTTCCTCACAGATGACAGAATATCATGTTTGCTTTTATGTACCCTTCCATATATTGATACATGCTTAAATTAATTGCATCTGTCTTTTATTGCATAGACTGAATTATCAGATGGCATTGCTATACTGGTTGGGTGTAATGATCGAATTCAAGCAGTGATCAGTCAGCTAGAAGAGACGTGTAAGGCTGTAGAGGTAAGAATACGTCATGAATGAACATACAGCTAATAGTACAAGATAAAAAAGATAAAAAAGTTGTATTATAGACCTTTTATGAAAGTCATTAAATTGCCGAAAAAACCTGAACTAACAGCTGTCTTAGGCTGCTTTCACACATCAGTTTTTTGAGATCAGGCGTGATCCGGCGTGTTTTTAAAAAAATGGATCCGGTACCGGATGCGTTTTTTTAGCATTGACTTTCATTAGCGCCGGATTGCGCCTGATGTCATTGCGGTGCATCCGTTTTTGGCCGGATCTGGCGGAAATGTACATTCCGGCGGCCGGACAAAACGGTCATTGCAACGTTTTTTTTTTCTTCCGGACCCGCCTGATAGTGCCTGTGTGTAGCCCTGGTGCCCAGGTACACATGTTCTAGGAGGATGCGTGGACAGGTATGGCTTAATGCTTGATAACCATTCGCTCAAATCACACCTAGACACACCCACAGGGTAATAGGGAAGTGACGTCAGAGGAGTGAGGAAGTCTTGAAGTCAGTCAGTTGAGTTCCTGTTTCAGTGGAGACAGGTCATGTGCAGTCGTCCTGTCAGGATTCAGGCAGTACAAGAGTGGAGGCTGGTACGGAAGTCTAGATACTATCCTAGCCTAGTCAGTACTGTCCATCAAGAAGAGAAGGATTGGAAGGGTCCCACTACAGTGTCTTCAGTCGCCTGCAGTCGCAGTGAAGTTTAGTCGACGTGCTCCTAAACTAGAAGAAACTGAGAATCTGTCAGTGAGCTCTGAGAAAGGATAAAAGAAAGATAGACTGCCACTACCTGACGAGAGTGCTTATGTTAAGAGCGCGGGCAGGGCGAAGGGCACAGTGGATGGAATATAGTAGTGCCTTGGACATTGCAATTGTCTGCACTCGTTGCCGGTCACTGGGGACCGAAGTGTTACTACAGCTTCAAGCGTAGTGATAGAAAAACCAGAGGTACGCTGGACTTCAAGTCTCAGGAACAAGCCCCATATAGTCGGTACGTAATTGGAGTCAGGGGGAGTAGGAACTTTGAGTCTCTGCAGGACAACAGCAAGAACCTAGCTCTCTCATAGAAAGGCTCCGACCACTACGCTGACTGGGCCGTACAGCTAAGGATTAGCTGGAGTAATTGAGTAACATAGCTACATGCGAGTTGACTCACATTTTGGAAGTTAAGGAGGCCTCTAACCTGCTCAGCCATATCCTGGAAACGCACGTTCCATCTACCCCTAACGGCTCCCGGGACCTGCCTGAACAACTTGAAGTAAAAGGTATGGAAAAGAAGCTGCATTGACTGTGACTGTGTTATTTCATCCGCACATCATATCACCCCACACCATAGACTCAGAGGGACCAGTCCCACCTGTAGGGGACTCAACAACAAGCTGCTTCACCATCCCCTCAGAGTACTATCCGCAGCGCTGGTCTATAGTGACCAGGAACTACAGGTGGCGTCACGAACTGATACTTATTCTAAATCCCCTGTAAATATCCCCTTAACGCCTGACCGCCAGGGACACGGACCGAGCCACCGCTGCCAGTGACAAATCCCATAGACTTCCATGGGCTCGGCTCCGAGTACCCCATATACCTGGTAACCCACAATTGTGGTGCGGGTCACACACCTGAATCGGCGCATCAGGCGGCTGGAAATAATACAAGTCAATGGAACCGGATCAGTCTTTTGTGCAATCCGTCAAAAGACTGATCCGGATTCTGGAAATCAGGGACTACTACTACTACTACATTTTCCACTGTCTCCGGACATCCAAAACCCTCTTTTTCCGGGTTCAAAAGTTCAGGTCGGATCCAGCAAAAAAACTGATCCGTTGCATCAGTTTTTTCATTTCAGCGCCAGATCCGTCCCTTCAGGCATTCGACGGATTATGCCTGACACAAAAAACTGATGTGTGAAAGTAGCCTTAATGTTATGAGAGCACAAAACTTTTAAAGTAAACACAAGCTGGACCACGAGGCAATAAATTTATCACTGATTTCAATTTCTCATACACGGAAAGCCCGGCATTTGCTTCTGCTTGCCTGTTAAGCCTGAAATACTAAAGCTCTTAAGACACCCAGCTCGACAAATATTTTGGCAAGTTTAGACCATTACATAATAGAAGGTTCCTACCATGCTGACAAATAGACATGAGCTCCCAGATTACACCAGAGTCACTGTGTACATTCATGTAACGGGACTGGCAGAGCACAGGGTAGCGCATCGCTGGTATCTAGGATGAAGGGATTATCTACAGGGCATTCACGGCAATCGCTTAAGGTACTGCCACACTAAACAATATCGCTAACGGGATCGCTAAAAAACGTCACTATTTAGCGATCCCGTTAGCGATGTTGCTGTGTGCGGCAGCTTCCGGCGACGAGCTTCCTGCTGGGATCTCGCTCGTCGCTGGAATCGTGCCGGACCCTTTTTTCATCGCTGGCGCTCCCGCTGGGTGAGTATCTTATGCTGTGTGGCACCTTTTCTTAGCGATTTAGCGGTACTTTTGTACCGCTAAATCGCTAAGAAGATCGCTAACGGCGATAGCGTCGTTAGCTATATCGCTAAATGTGGCACACATTTAGCGATATTAAAACGATCCCGCTAGCGATCTCATTAGTATGCGCCGCTAACGAGATCGTTAGCGGGAGCGTTTAGTGTGGCAGTACCTTAAATCTACTTTTTATTGTAATGACATCTATAGCTTCTGTCTAGGTGGTTAGGATACAGTACCTATCAATTATTAACACATACACATTGAAGTTTATAGCATTTCCAAACTGCTAGCCTTTCATTGAAAAAAACATTGCTGAGGAGTCAAAGTTAATCTCAGGATAGAGAGTTCTGTTTTTAGATTCTTATATGCATTAATGAAGATACAGTAATTAATGACTCACCAGAATGCTGACAACTCCTGCTACGTAGCTTATTTAGGAGATAATCCAGAAATTGGCAATCACAGTGGAAACTCAAAGCTGGGTCTTAGACTTAAACACAAGACAGACCATGCAATGGAGAACAACGTTGGTGTTCATGGTCACCAGTCACATGCTTTACATATATATAGAATTTAAACATATGAAACTTGAACCATAGTATAACTTGCCCCACCTTTCAGAGATGAAATAAACATTTAGGAAACACTCTTAAGCTTATAATACACGGAATATTTCATAAGACTTAGTAGAGATGATATACACCGGGAGGAAAATGAAGCAATCAGGTCAAAGATGTAATAGATAATTTTTTTTTTATTTTTATTGAATTTATAATCAAGGTAGATGTGCTGTGTGAGCACGCGAAACGCGCGTCGGGGCTAGACGCCGCCCGGCCTAGGGCACCCCTCCAGCATCCTTTACTTTGGGTAAGTTCCCCTTTTTTAGGCTCTGTTTGAACCTGGTACTGATATTTGCACATTGCTGTTGTAGCGCTACTACTGTGGGATTCTTACCTTTCTTATGTATCTGTATATATGCACTGGCACTTTAGGGAGATTACCTCTCTTATATTACTGAGATACATTTGGAGATTGGATGGTTTTTGCCCTTTGGCGTCTGGGTGTTTTCCTGCATGTATTTGTCACAATATTTTGTTTTGTATACCTCCTTTTTACTCTGATTATAAATTTAATAAAAATAATTTTTTTTTTATCTATTACATCTTTGACCTGATTGCTTCATTTTCCTCCCGGTGTATATGTACTCTTGAAGCGGGTTCTGCTTCTTTTCTATGTGGACACATGTCTATCGTTGCTGTAGGCACTATCTTTTTGCCATTAAGAGGGCTTTATATGTTTATTAGTAGAGATGAGCGGATCGATCCATGGAAGATCAAGCTCCAGTCAAATTTCCTGAAATTTGCAGTTTAATTTGAACATTTGGGGATTTGAATTACAAATTGCTTGGCACAGTTTGTATGGCAAAGCTGTTTTTCATCTCTAGAGTCACCGGGTCGATTTCACTCGTACGTAGAAAACGGCCGAGAAAAAAAACGGTGATGGGAGTTGCCCCATAGATGAATTCTGGTCCGAGTGCTATGCGATGTTTTATTGCATAGCACTCACCTATATTCATTGCTAGTGTGACCCCTGCCTTAGGCAAACTCTTTCATTAGCTGATCAATACCAACGAATACTCTTGATATGTATAATGGTCTTGGCTGAAGAAGGGCTGACCTGGTAGAAGCACCAATGAATGGGTCCCAAGTAGAGATAAATGGATTTATATCTATTCTGGATAAGAGGAAACATTATAAGGTCCTGGGCAAGAATTCTGAGCTGTTTGCCCAAAGTATCTGTACAGTTTCTGGAGCAACTCATTCCATCTTTTAGTTCATTAAAAGTCAATTATGACATATCTAAACATTTGATAGAATTAGAAACTTCTCCCTTCATTTCAATATTTCCTGACTTACCATCAGAAATCAGGAGGGTATGGCAAAATTTATGGATGCCTTTTGTCAGGGAATTGTGCCTGAGGCAACGCTCATGCTCCATCTCATGGATTGTGAACCTCAGTTTCCAGGAAGTCATAACAGGATCAGGACAGGAGCTGTGAAATACTGTAAATGATGACTGCAATAAGAAAGTGCAGATACGGGTCTCTCCTGAATTGTAGCATCGCTCTACTGACATTCTTATGGAGAAAACTGAATCCCATAAAATTTCTTCTTTGTGGATCTTTATTTAAAACTTAAATTAGATCACAAAAAGGTCTCAAAGAGCATATACAGCATGAACTGCAAACAATAATTGCTCTGTTTACAGTAAGAACTCTTCTGTGCAATATAGTTAGTCCATAAAAACAGCAGAAAAATAGAAATATGACAGAGGTGTATGAAAAAAAATATCACAAATCTAAATGTATTAATATATTAAAAAGTACAGTGGATATATGAAGTCTAAACATTACACCAAAATTAAAATGCCAGGTTTTTGTCATGTAAAAAAATCACACCAATACAATTAATCTCAGAATTTTTTCCACTTTTAATGTGGAACATAATCTAAACAAATACATTGAAAAACAAACTCAAATTATTTTAAGGGGGAAATTAAAATGAAAATAAGAAAACTGAAATAATGTACTGTAGTTGCATAAGTGTAAACACCGTCTTGTAAATGGGGGGTTGGTTATGTTCAGAATTAGCCAATCATATTTAAACGCATGTTAAATAGTAGTCAGTACATAGCTGCCATCATTTAAAGTGTTTCTGATTAACCCCATATATACTGCATTCCAAATTATTGTGCAAATGATATTTTTTTCTGATTTTCCTAAAAGGTCAATACAATGAGTCAGTATAATGTTCAAAACATTAACCGCTAGAGCATAAATCAATTTTTATAGGACTAACCTCCCAATGATAACAGTATTTTATTCAAAGCTAAAAAAAAAACTCAAAACTGTTCTAAATTATTATACACAGCAGAGCTTACAAACATTTTATAGGTTGTAAAGAACTGAAAATGGTCATTTGTTGAATTTGAAGCATTAAGAGGTCACATTTACGGAAATCAAAAGTTTTTTTTAATCAAAAACATCTTAACAGGCCAAATTACATATTAACATAGAACCCCTTCTGTGATATCTCCTTCACAATTCTTGTATCCATTGAACTTGTGAGTTTTTGGATAGTTTCTGCTTGAACTATTTTGTAGGATGTCAGAATAGCCTCCAGAGCTGCTGTTTTGATGTGAACTGTCTCCCACCCTCATAGATCTTTTACTTTAGGATACTCCAAAGGTTCTCTATAGGGTTGAGGTCAGGGCAGGATGGCGGCCACATGATGAGTTTCTCTCCTTTTATGCCCATAGCAGCAAATGACTCAGAGGTATTCTTTGCAGCTCTTCTGCTACAGATAGCACAGTTCTTCTTTTTGTACCATAAAAGAGTGGCCAGTCATCAGTCAGAAACTCTATATTCCTTGCCAAGGTCATTTTCACACATTCAGAAACCTTAAAGGGGCCTACCAGCTTTCTCCTCATGATTCTGAACCAAAACATGACTCCGATTCCCCATTGCTGATGTCGCAACCTTATTGGGACATGGTGGTCATTCATCAACAATCTACTACTTCATCCATCTGGACCATCCAGGGTTGCATGGCACTCATCAGTAAAGAAGACTGTTTTAAAATTAGTTTTCATATATGTCTGGGACCACAGCAACTATTTCTGCTTGTGAGCATTGTTTAGGAGTGAATAGTAAATTTATCCACAACTGCAAGCCTCAAGAGGACTCTATTAGCACCATTAGCTTCAAATACTAATTCTGCTTTGTAATGGTATTTTAGTGGCTGCTCTATTATTCCGATGAATTTGTCTGGCATAAACCTTCCTCATTATTCGTTTATCTGCACAAACCCATCTGTGCTCTATATCAGTCACAAATTTCTTCACAGTATGATGATCAAGCTTAAGTTTTCATGAAATATCTAATGTGTTCATACCCTGTCCAAGGCATTGTACTATTTGATGCTGTTCTACAGCAGAGATATCCTTGTTCTTTCCCATATTGCTTGTAATCTGTGGCCTCCTAAACAATGTGGAACAGCCTTCTTAAGTAGTTTTCCTTTAACTGGGCTCATCTGGCAAACTACCATATATACTCGAGTATAAGCTGAGTTTTTCAGCACATTTTTTGTGTTAAAAATGCCCCCCTCAGCTTATACTTGAGTGAGAGTCCCAGCAGATGGAGGGGGAGCAGCAGTGGCGAAGCAGCAGGTCACAGGAGACGGGAGTCGGCTGTTGCGGCTAAAGCCTGTGCCCGCTGCTAAAGAGAACTGAATATTCACTGTGCTGGCAGTGAATATTCATTTCTCCGTAATAGCAGGCACAGTAGTCGCAGCTGCCGGCCGGTCACATGTGCCCACTACTTAAGAGAAATTACCATATTTTTCGGACCATAAGACGCACTTTTTTCCTCCCAAAATGTGGAGGAAAATGGGGGGGTGCATCTTATAGTCCAGATGTAGGGGTTCTGGCTGTGGTGGGTAGGCGGGGGAGCGGTTTCAGCAGAGCAGTGGGTCACAGAGGCAGGAGCTGGCAGCTCCGGCTAACTCTTGTGCCTGCTGCTACAGAGAAATGAATATGCAGTGCATTCCACACCCATGGGCGTGGAGGGCAATGAATATAAATTTTTCTGGCATCCTGGTATGATTGGCCCCATCCAAGCGTGCAGTGACAGCCGCCAGCTTCCTGCTGCTGCGGCGGTCACGTGTGCCAATACTTAAGAGAAATGAAAATTCAGAATATTCATTTCTCTTAAGTATCGGCATGCGTGACCGCCGCAGCAGCAGGAAGCCGGCGGCTGACACTGCGCGCTACTGAAGAGGAATGAATACTCACCGCGATCTCCAATGCACAGTCCCGATATGTATTCCGGCAGCTGTGCTCTGCTTGTGAGCAGCGCATGATGTTCCTGCAATGCGCTGCTTACAAGCAATAAGCAGCTGCTGGCACCAGAGCAGGACACTGCGAGGGAAAGGGGGAAGGTAAGTGTAATGTTTTTTTTTTTTTCATCTTTTCTGATGGGGCCATGCATACTAGGAATGGGATGGGGCCAATCATACTAGAATAAGGATGGGACCAATCATACCAGGAACAGAATGGGGCCAATAATACCAGCGATGGGGCCAATCATACCAGAATAAAGATGGGACCAATCATACCAGGACTGGGATGGGGGCCAATCATACCAGGATAAGGATGGGGCCATGCATACCAGGACTAGGATGGGGGCCAATCATACCAGGATAAGGATGGGGCTGTGCATACCAGGACTGGGATGGGGCCAATCATACCAGGATAAGGATGAGGCCATGCATATCAGGACTGGGATGGGGCCAATCATACCAGGATAAGGATGGAACCAATCATTCCAGGAACAGGATGGGACAAATCATACCAGGGATGGGGCCGATCATACCAGAATAAGGATAGGACCAATCATACCAGGAATGGGTTGGTGTCAATCATTCCAGAATAAGGATGGGACCAATCATACCAGGACTGGGATGGGGGGCAATCATACCAGGATAAGGATGGGGCCATGCATACCAGGACTGGGATGGGGCCAATCATGCCAGGATAAGGATGCGGCCATGCATACCAGGACTGGGATGGGACCAATCATACCAGAAAAAGGATGAGGCCATGCATACCAGGACTGGGATGGGGCCCCTTATACCAGGATAAGAATGGGGCCATGCATACCAGGACTGCGATGGGGCCAATCTTACCAGGATAAGGATGGAGGAATGCATACCAGGACTAGGATGGGGCCAATCATACCAGGTTAAGGATGGGGTCCTGCTTACCAGGATAGGGATGGGGCCATACATACTTGAACAAGATGGGTACCCTGCATACCAGTATAGGGATGAGGGCGATCATTCCTGCCAGGATAAGGATGAGGGGGACCATTCCTACCAGGATAGGGATGAGGGAGCCACGCATACCAGGCTAGGGATGAGGAAGCATGCATACCAGGATAGGGAAAAGGGGACCATGCATACCAGAATATGGATGACGGGCCATATGTATCAGGATGGGGATGAGGTGAACCATATTTACCAGGACAGGTGATATTACGTACAGAATTGACCACATTTTTTGCTTCAGTTTTTTTTTTCCTAATTTCCTCCTCTAAAACCTAGGTACGTCTTAAGGTCTGGTGCGTCTTATAGTATGAAAAATATGGTAGTATTCACTTCTCTGCACTCCAATGTGAATATTCATTTCTCTTAAGTAGCGGGCACACTTGACCGCATGGCGACTGCGGCTGACACTGTGCGCGCTACTTAATAGCAATGAGTACTCACAGCCCTCCACGCACATAGTCCCGGCGTGGAGAACAGTTAGTATTCTGGCAGCTGTGCCATGCACTGCTTACAAGCATAAAGCAGCTGCTGGCACCGGAACAAGATGATGCAAGGGATTGCAGGGACAGTAAGTATAATGGTTTATTTTTTTTATGTTTTTTGATGGGGGTCATGCATACAAGGATAGGGATGAGGAGCCATGCATACAAGGATAGGGATGAGGAGCCATGTAGACCAGGATGGGGATGAGAAGCCATGCAGACAAGGATGGGGATGAAGAGCCATGCATACCAGGATAGGAATGAGGAACCATGCATACAATGATAGGGATGAGAAGCCATAAAAAGGATAGGGATGAAGAGCCATGCATACCAGGATAAGGATGAGGAGCCATGCACACCAGGATAGGGATGAGGAGCCATGCACACCAGGATAGGGATGAGGAGCCATGCACACCAGGATAGGGATGAGGAGGCCATGCATACCAGGATAGGGATAAGGAGCCATTCACAGCAGGATGGGTATGAGGGTGCCATGCATACCAAGATGGGGATGAAGAGCCATGCAGACCAGGATGGGGATGTGGAGCCACAAACAAGGGTAGGGATGAGGAGACATGCATACCAGGATAGGGATGAGGGGACAATGCATACCCAGCTTATACTCGAGTCAATAAGTTTTCCCATTTTTTTTGTGGTAAAATTAGGTGCCTTGGCTTATACTCGAGTATATACGGTAATTATCACAGGTGTTTGAGACTGATTTCAATGATCCAAGGAGACATTAGACATGATATCATCCCTGAGTTTATTTGAAAAACAAAAAATGTAATCTTTATGACAGCTAAATCCAATTTTCATAATAATTTGGAATGAGGTGTAAAGTTTAGCTGCTTTAGTAGGATTTTCCTGACACTTATATGACAAAAAATGGCATTTTAACAGGGGTGTGTAGACTTTTTATTTCTGCTACAGTGAAGGAAATAATTATTTGATCCCTTGCTGATTTTGTAAGTTTACCCACTGACAAAGACATGAACAGTCTATAATTTTAAGGGTAAGTTAATTTTAACATTGAGAGACAAAATATCAAAAATAAAATCCAGAAAATCACATTGTATAAATTATATAAATTTATTTGCATTTTGCAGTGAGAAATAAGTATTTGATCCACTACCAATCATTAAGAGTTCTGGCTCCTACAGACCAGTTAGACGCTCCTAATCAACTCGTTACCTGCATTATAGACAGCTGTCTTACATAGTCACCTTTATAAAAGACTTCTGTCTACAGACTCAATTAATCAGTCAGACTCTAACCTGTACAACATGGGCAAGACCAAAGAGCTTTCTAAGGATGTCAGGGACAATATCATAGACCTGCACAAAGCTGGAATGGGCTACAAAAATATAAGTAAGACGCTGGGTGAGAAGGAGACAACTGTTGGTGCAATAGTAAGAAAATGGAAGAAATACAAAATGACTGTCATTCGACATCGATCTGGGGCACCATGCAAAATCTCACCTCTTGAGGTATCCTTGATCATGAGGAAGGTGAGAAATCAGCCTAAAACTACACGGGGGAAATTGTTAATGATCTGAAGGCAGCAGGGACCACAGTCTCCAAAAAAAACCATTGGTAACACATTACGCCGTAAAGGTTTAAAATCCTGCAGTGCCCGCAAGGTCCCCCTGCTCAAGGCACATGTACAGGCCTGTCTGACGTTTGCCAATGAACATCTGGATGATTCTGTGAGTGATTGGGAGAAGGTGCTGTGGTCAGATGAGAAAAATTTAGCTCTTTTTCATTAACTCAACTCGCTATGTTTGGAGAAAGAGAAATGCTGCCTATGACCCAAAGAACACCGTCCCCACTGTCAATAATGGTGGTGGAAACATTATGTTTTGGAGTGTTTGTCTGCTAAGGGCACAGGACTACTTCACGGCATCAATGGGAGAATAGATGTAGCCATGTACCATAAAATCCTGAGTGACAACTTCCTTCCCTCCGCCAGGACATTAAAAATGGGTCGTGGCTGGGTCTTCCAGCAAGACAATGACCCAAAACATACAGCCAAGGCAACAAAGGAGTGGCTCAAAAAGAAGCACATTAAGGTCATGTAGTGGCCTAGCCAGTCTCCAGACCTTAATCCCATGGAAAACATATGGAGGGAGTTGAAGCTCCGAGTTGCCAAGCGACAGACTCAAAATCTTAATGATATAGAGATGATCTGTATAGAGGAGTGGATCAAAATCCCTCCTGACATGTGCGCAAACCTCATCATCAACTACAAAAAACGTCTGACTGCTGGGCTTGATAACAAGGGTTTTGCCACCAAGTATTAAGTCTTGTTTGACAGAGGGATCAAATATTTATTTCTCATTGCAAAATGCAAATAAATTTATATAATTTATACAATGTGATTTTCTGGAGTTTATTTCTGATATTCTATCAATATTAAAATTAACCTACTCTTAAAATTATAGACTGTTCATGTCTTTGTCAGTGGGCAAACTTACAATATCAGCAAGGGATCAAATAATTATTTCTTTCACTGTATATAATAAATAACTTTGAACCTAGGTTATATGATTATCACCCTATTACTAGATAATATTGTTACTGACGTACCTAATTATTCTAAAATAATTTTCCTTGAAATGTTAAGTAGTCTTTCTCTTTGCAGTGCTTCCACTGATACTTTATCTTATTTTTGACAGCATATCACTCCTGTACACTCCTTAAAAGGTCACACTGATACATCACCCAAAATAACCCAGTCTGAGAATTCCTGCAATCTTTTACTTTAAGTGTCAGAAGTGAATAGTACACTTGATAGAACTGCAGCTGAATCATTATAGGGAGAGTTATAATGAAATGTTTGTGTCATGGTATACAGTAAGTGCAGCCGAATTAAAGCAATTTTCTTCATAAATAAGACATGAAAAAGACCATGTTTATTTGGTCCACAACTTTTGACTTGACAATGTGGAATCCCATAGATTTTGCTCATTTTGCTTATACAGTGGTGACCAAGTTTTGCATTTTTTTAAAGGGTGATTACTTATGTCCAGTTGTTGTGATGCCATTTTCCTTGTGATTTTAGTAAACCGGGAGCAAATAGTTGTCAGCTATAAGGATGAAAATTGTGTTTGACATTGTTTTATCTCGTATTGTGTTAATTTTCCACATTTGCTGGGCCAAATGTTTTGCATATGTTGTCATGGGTATTCGAATTTTATCTAAATTTTTTTTTTGTTTGTGTGTTTTTCGGTTAAAATACAGTATATCAAAGACAAAGCCAAATTTATCACCAGATGTCAGGAAGCTTATTAATCTATGAGTGAAGTCAGGGAAAAGTCAAAAAGAGTTAGCTATGGAATTCAACTGCTCTCAGAGTCAAGTGTCACATATAATAAAGAAATAAAAGGTTATAGAACAGCTGACAAACCTAGAAGTGGACGAACATGGAAAACTTCCTCCACAGCTGATCACAATATTAGGAAAAAGTTATTATGTGATGTCCATAACAGTGCTGTACAGATTTCGCACAAAATTAATGAAGAATATGGGGTCAAAGTGAGTCGCCAAAGTGTGGTGCGAAGGCTAAGAGCAGTAGGGTTGAATGCACGACTTCCATCCAAGAAGCCTTTCATCTCTGCAAAGAACACAGCCAATGGAAAAAGACAGAGTGCTGTGGTTGGATAAATCTAAGTTCAATCTGATTAGTAGTGACGGCAAGCACTATAAATACCACCCAATTGGAAAATGTAATGATGTAAGGTACCAAACACCTACAGTGAATCATTGCGGTGGCAATGTCATGGCTTGGGGCTGCTTTTCTGCATCTGCCATTGGCCATCTGCGTGGCATTTATGGAAATATGAATGCTACCATGTACAAGGATATACTTGAGAATGTAATGCTGCCACATGGTAAAAGCAAAGTAGGCATGGGCTGGAAATTCCAGCAAGACAATGATCCTAAGCACACATCTAATTTAATCAAAATTGGTTAGCAAGACAAATGTTCACCTGTTGCAATGGCAGAGCCAATCACCTGATTTAAACCCTATAGAGCACCTTTGGGATGAGTTCGGATTACGAGTTGGGGCCTCTACCCATAGCAATAAAGACAAGTTGTTTGAAGATTTGCAAATAGAATGGAGCAAGATCCCTCAGGATGTCTACTCTTGAATACACTAGTGGCTTCAATGCCCTTTCAGTGTGGTGCAGTAATTAAAGCAAGAGGTCATGCTACTAAATACTAAGTTATGGCATTGTAAAAAATGAATTGCTCCCTATGTTGTGATCAATAAACAGTATATCCAAAACTTATGGCAGTCCGTTTTCTTTAATTAAATAACCATACCTATATTCGAAAGTATTTTGGTTAAAATTAAGGTCTTGCATGATGACAAATTCATGCACTTTCAGTTCATCACCAGGAAAATCGCATCACAACAGCCATACAGAACTAATCACACTTAAAAAAATACAAAACTTTTGGTCGCCACTCGCCACTGTATACAAATATGTGCTTGATCAGCAGTGCACCCTGCTGCAAAAACAGTATATGCACCTCATGCTTTCTACTATCTACTTGGCAAAGTTTAAAGTGCTCAGTGTTTATTACCTCTACAGGTGCAAATAGTCGATTTTATGTAAAGTTTTTAGGAATTCACTGAACCCATTGAATTCTAACAATTTGCAATTGAATTTGCACCAGTTGCCTAAAATGTTCACCACCATTTTCTACATCGCACAAGCTTTCATCAGTCAGAGAAGGCTCATATGTCTTCGGATCAGCTTCGGCCTTCACATGGTATACTGCAGCTTTTCAGAAGGAACTTTTACAGCCTGTATAAAAGCAGAAGCAGGGAATGCAGCAACCATTTTGTGGTGAATCTGGATACTGATAGGACGTCACTACTCATAGCTTAAGCTGCATTTACACTACAAGATTGATGTGAACAAATATTGATAAAAATGTTCATCTCACAATTATCTTGCTGTGTAAAGAAGCTGCTGATCACCTGATGAATGAGCAAAACGCATTCATCAGCTGAAATTATCTTTTGTGCAGCAAAAATCATCATTCTCGGTGGTGCATCATCCTGTGTAAACAGGACTTGCACTGCCAAGAGCTATGGAAGCCTGTGCGCACTAAGCCATACAGTATAGTCACTGTGCATCCTTTAATTTTGCCTGCCTGTGTGTAACAAGTATTTAACCCCTTTCTTCCATTTGACATACTATTCCGTCCATGTGACTTGTGACTTAATTCCCATGGATGGAATAATACGTCATACGTGATCAGCCGCGTTCAAGGGGGGAGATCGTGGCCGGGTGTCAGCTGATTCTCACAGTTGACACCCGGCACTAACTGCCAGGAGCGATCATGGACAGCTCCCGACACTTTAACCTCCGTTACACTGCGATCAAAGATGATTGCAGCATTCCGACGGCATAGGGTGCTCACTGCGTTCTTCACTGAGACCCTCAGAGCAACACGATGTGGTCGCGTTGCTCTGAGGGCCTCCTCCCTGCAGGCCTCCGGATCCAAGATAGCCGCTGGGCCCTTCTGGGTACTGCAGGGAGGTGGCTTGTCAGTGCCTGGTGATAGCAGGCGCTGAGAAGCCTCCTGCACTGCCTGTCAGATCGCTGATCTGTCACAGTGCTGTGCAAACTGTCAGATCAGCGACCTGACACTATACAGTGATTTCCCACCCTGGGACAATGTAAAAATGTCAAAAAATAAATAAATAAACATGTGTAAAAATATTTTTTAAAAATCGCTAAATAAATTAAAAAAAATAATTTACCTAATAGACACATTATTATTATGTAAATTAAACAAACAATAAAAGTACACATATTTAGTATCGCCGTGTGCGTAACGACCCACCCTATAAAACTGTCCCACTAGTTAACCCCTTTAGTGAACCCATTAAAAAAAAGGCAAAAAAACAAATGCTTTATCATCATACCGCCAAACATACGCGATCAAAAAGACTGATATAAATAAACATGGTACCACTTAAAACATTATATTGTCCCGCAAAAAACAAGCCCCCATACAGCATCGTCAGCTAAAAAATAAAAAATTTATAGCTCACAGGATAAAGTGATGCAAAATTAATAATTTTTTACATAAAATTGTTTTTATTGTACAAAAGCGCTGTGGTGTAGTGACTAATGTGGCACTAGGGGGCGCTGTATAAGTTGCTCAAATTATGCATGGAGGCATGAGATGGATGGGAAACCAGTCCCTGGTATGGTGCTAAATGGAAAGTATGTGTCGCAGAGCTATTCTGTGCTGTAGGTCAGTAATGTTGTTCTGGGACTTGTTGTTCCATAAGAGTTCTGATTGTTGTTAAGGGTGAACCTACAGGGTTAGATTGTGAGCTGGGTGGGACATGCTAACCACACATACACCGCCCACTGGTGGTGGGAGAATGAATGTTACATACTGGTGATTGTATGTGTTGTGAAAGACCTGTGATGAGGTCATGAACAGGTGACCAGACCATGTGCTTCATACCTTGGCTTGGGGAGTGGCTACAGGTATGAAAGGCAGTGTTTGGCACATGGTGAGGAGATTGAGTTGGAGACTGAGAAGTCTCTGGAAGTCTGGCTGAGACAGTGGAGAGTGTGTCCTGCATAGGGCTGCCTGGAAGGTTCCTGGAAGGTCTGTCGGTGTTGGAAGATCCTGGGGTTGGATCGGATTCCTGGAAGCACGTGGTGAGACTTGGAACTTGGTAACCAGGGTGTTGGACGGGGGTCCTGAATAGCACCCGGACAGGACACATGGGTATGCGGAGCCTGTGACGGTCCCACACTGAGAACCATGCGGTTCTATTGAGGAGTTTGGCTGGAGTCAGCCTGGAAGTGACTTTCTGTTACAATGTGTTAGTGAGCACCGGAAGCGAGTCCAGATCACCCGGGAAGGCACCTGGTGGTCCGTGCTGGCTTGCAGCCTCTTAGTCAAGCCCGTCAAGGGTTCGTCTGGGAACAGTAGTTTTCAAAGCTGGAATGCATTGATGTTTTTGTCATGTTTTGTTACCTGGTGTTTAAAGAGAAAGTAAACAATTAATTTTGGACTAAAAGCCTGTGTGTTGCCTCATAACTGCGGTCCGGCCCTTGCCTACCAAAGCGGTACTAGGTTCTTCAAAGTAGCCACCTTTTGCTTTGATTACTGCTTTGCATGCAGAAAAGGTGAACGGATGGACTCTACATGCCTGGTTCCCACCGTGAAGCATGGAGGAGGAGGTGGTGTGATGGTGTGGGGGTGCTTTGCTGGTGACACTGTTGGGGATTTATTCAAAATTGAAGGCATACTGAACCAGCATGGCTACCACAGCATCTTGCAGCGGCATGCTATTCCATCCGGTTTGCGTTTAGTTGGACCATCATTTATTTTTCAACAGGACAATGACCCCAAACACACCTCAAGGCTGTGTAAGGGCTATTTGACCAAGAAGGAGAGTGATGGGGTGCTACGCCAGATGACCTGGCCTCCACAGTCACCAGACCTGAACCCAATCGAGATGGTTTGGGGTGAGCTGGACCGCTCACCGCTTCAATTTTGAATAAATCCCCAACAATGTCACCAGCAAAGCACCCCCACACCATCACACCACCTCCTCCATGCTTCACGGTGGGAACCAGGCATGTAGAGTCCATCCGTTCACCTTTTCTGCGTGCAAAGCAGTAATCAAAGCAAAAGGTGGCTACTTTGAAGAACCTAGAATATAAGACATATTTTCAGTTGTTTCACACTTTTTTGTAAAGTGTAATGTATAATTCCACATGTGTTAATTCATAGTTTTGATGCCTTCAGTGTGATTCTACAATTTTCATAGTCATGAAAATACAGAAAAATCTTTGAATGAGAAGGTGTGTCCAAACTTTTGGTCTGTACTGTATATATGAAATACGTATCTGCAAAAATTGCTATGAAAAAAGGAAGGCTCTTAGCGCATAGATTGGCCAATATACAGTATGTATGGGCTTTTTGCCCAAGAGAGGTGACATAACAGAACAGGGTTCAATTTGCAAAGGACACCTTGACGTGGTAATTGGGCATACATATATTGGCCAATCTATGCGCTAAGAGCCTTCCTTTTTTCAATTTATTTCAATTTTTTTCTATGGCAACAATACAATTCCTATGCTCTAGAGTAATCATTCTTGGTAAGTTATGGTGCAAACCTTAATCTTTTTTACTTGAATGAAGTACAATATGTCATGAGAAAACAATCTCAGAATCGCTAAGATCCATTGAAGCCTTCCAGAGTTATAACCTCATAAAGGGTCAGTGGTTAGAATTGTAAAAATTGGCCCCGTCATTAACGTGTAAACCACCCTTGAGGGTTAAGGGGTTAAAGAGAACGGACGTGACAGCAGATACATGCTGCCCAATCCATGGCAGAATGTGTCGGACCGTGGCTGTATGACTTTAGACATAGATGTTTAGTGTTGTGGAGATTTTTGAAACATCATAGTGAAAATGCCATGGGTTACAAACACAGTTAAAAGTACATGGCCTTTTTTAGGGGAAAGTTTGCAGGTATGATCTATATACACAGTGAAAATATTACAGTCTGCAGTGAGAACCTAATTTTTAAGAATAGCAAAAATAAATAATAATTTAATTGCATTTTGTCTTTTAAGCTGGAGTCACACACACCGACTAAAAAATCTGACCGTTTTAGTAGGTCGA
>VIAB01009719.1:0-11787 GCA_009801035.1 Oophaga pumilio | reverse complement strand
CCTTTCTGATGGATTACAGCGTGGGACCTGACTGTGCATCGGTTTTGATTAGTTATTGTCCGTCTCAGATGTTGTCTTTGTTGATTACTTATTCAGCTTATTATATTTACCAGAAACTACTCTGAGTAGACCCAGCAGTAAAGTCCAGATTCCAGTATAGGAAACGGGTTAATGAGTGAAAACTGGGGACAACTGTAAATTTTAATTAACAGAGTGGTGAGCATGAAGTCTGAATATAAAAGTTCAATTTGAGTTGATCGTATCATTACAATGAAACAGCAGAGTGACACAATCTTTTAAAATTCCAGATATGTCACCTACATCCAAACTAAGTGCTGTGGATGTGTATTCATATCTATGAAGTAGAAAATTGCACCTTCTCCCCAGTTGTGGCACTTTAATGTTCACACAAAGTATTTCTGAAGCATCAGTTCCAGATTTCAGCTAGAAGTAAATAAGGACATTTTAAACCAATATAAACCACATTTTTGTGGCTTTTTCTGAAAATTAAAAAAAACCTCTTGAACGGAATGTGTCACCAGAAAATGACTTATTGTTTAAACACTTCTTCATAGCCTGGATAACACAGAATCCACCAATCACACTAAGTGTTGGCAACAGCCCACCTTCTCCCCCTCCCTACACAGTGATCTTTTTCAGGATTAGAGCAGGTTAGGAAAGTTCAACGGTACAAATGATTGAGTGAACTAAAGTTTATAGATAATTATATGATTATGTATGCATTATGTATGTGTCTAATATTAGGCTTGGTGGCCAGAGTGCAAGATTTCTAATTATTTTGTAATATAGTGGTTTAGAAAATTAAAATAAACATTTTCAAAGAGGTTGAATAAAATATATTTTATATAAAAGCATGATTTAAACTACAGGTTATTTTCTGATGACACATCCCATTAAAAAGATTTTGATTTTCCAATGTATCCACAAATAAGCATTTTTTAAAGTTCATTTACCCTAACTGAATCACTGCAGAACACTTCTATTGCAAAAAGGAACTCACTGCTGTCTATTATTACATCAGGCAAAATAAATCATAACAACCGGAACATTTTTCCTGCAAGTGTGATACATTTAACCATGTTTCCACCCAGTAGTTGTTACTTTGGGCAGGCAGATTCTATGTCAATGCTGCCTCTAAGAAAAAATCCTGGACTTTTTGGTTGCTGCCATTCAGTTATTTTTTTGTACCAGTTTATCCATTTTTATGCTACATAGTTGCGTTGCATATTTTAAGTTCATCTCACCAATTTCTATATGTAAGAATAGTGGAGCAGGTTCTTCTAATCATTTACCTGATGCAAGTTCCAGTTCATTTTGACAGCAGAATAAATTAGTGGTGCATCACAAAGTTTTCCAAGTAAGTCCTATTTTGATCATTGTCACTTGCAAAGTATAAAGTTGGATTGCGCACTGTTTAGGTTTAAAGATGAAGAATCGATTCTCCAACTTCAAGTCATAGTTTGTGTCAAATATTTAGCCATTACAAGAGAAGGATCAATCAATTTACCAATTGTGAAGCTCAATGTTAGGCAATTAAAGCTCCCAAAGTGTTAATCAGTTTGCCTATATCTAGCAATAGGGAAGATTTTCCAATCATATTGCTTATCCTTACTCAGGATTCCTATGTCTCAGGCTCTGTCTAGTGATCTACTTGCATGCAATTGTGTGCATAGATTAACTATTTGCACATTAAGGGTAAGTTCAAATGGTGATTTGTAAAGAAAAAAATATGCTATGCAAACCTAAAATGTTCTTTTATTTTTTGCATTGTCTTTATGCATGGAGTGTTTTTTCTGAGTTTTGTGTTCAAGTTTGGAGCTTTTGTTCAGGAAGAGACCCCTCAAATATGCTGAAAAAATGAGCAGAAAAAAAGCACCACGTGCACTATAGTCCTCATCATCATGCTCCGTTCTATCGGCCTTAAGGACATCTTTTTACCCTAGTTCTCCTCCTATTTCTCTGACTGCTCCTTCAAGTTATCTTTTCAGGCTCTTCTTCTTCTAATCTTCCCCTTACTATCAGGGTTCCTCCCCTCCTCTTCTTTCTATACACTGCCCCTATTGGAAAAACCATCAGCAGATTTGGTTTCACCTGACATTACCCCCACTTTAATACAAAATACCAGGGTTTGTCTGTCTGCTGTCTCTAACATCATGTCCTCCCAGTATCTGAAACTAAATCTCTCCAAAACTGAACTCTTTGTGTTTCCTCCGTCTAATAACCTACCTAAACCTGACTTTTTCAATTTCTTTGGGTCGTCCAACCATAGTTTCCAAGCAGCAAGCTCACTGTCTTAAGGTTATATTTAACACAGAACTTTCCTTTGTTCCCCATATCCAATCACTCACTCGCTCGTGTCACCTTCACCTTTAAAACATCTCTAGAATCCGGCTATTTCTCACCTTTGAAACTTTCACTCTTATTCACTCTTGTCTGGACTACTGCAACTCACATGTGATTGGTCTTACCAAACTTTACCACATCTAATCCATCCTGAATGCAGCAGCCAGGGTTGTATTTCTATCAGGGTGTTTCCCTGATGCCTCCACCCAGTACCAGTCATTACACTGGTTGCCCATTCACTGCAGACTACAAACTTATCTCTCACTCCACAGTTCTGCACTGCCCTAGATCTCTGCCCTCATCTTTGTATATCACCCTTACCATGCTCTCTATTCTGCAACTGATCTAAGACTAACATACTGTACATACTCGTGTATAAGCCAAGTTTTTCAGCCCCCTTTTTGGCTGAAAAAGACCTCTTCGACTTATACACGAGTCACGGTCCCTGCGATAAAAAAAAAAATTACATGTTCACCTCTCGTCGCTAGGGGCCAGGTGCCAGTGTCCTGAGCAGGCGGGGACACCGGTGTGCTATGGGTGCCAGGTGCCGGTATCACCGCTTGTTCAGGCACCCGGCACTTGCGATATTCACCTGTGAGGCTCCCTCATCATCACAACTCTCCACTGCCATACGACTATGAATCTCTCCTGATGAACCCATGTGAGGGGGAAGCGTGTTGAGAGTGCTTGGATTCTAACCTAGAAAATATGCCATTACAGATTTTTGGCCACCTATGTGCAGCACTACTACAGATAAGTACCATTTATAAATAGGACGATTGTTGTCTCAATAGGCTATCAGGCTATATCTATGACAAGTCATGTGGTGCACTGGTGTGCAGTTCTTTTGGTTCAATGTTGTTTTTATCTTGTGAGAGTGTATATACCAACACCTTGTATTATATATTATCACCGTGTGTGATCCAGTTGTTTGATAAACCTTGGTATCGGATTTATCTGTGAGTAAATAAATGTACAAGAGTAAATAAATGTGATTTAATATCATTAGAACTCAGCATATGTGTGTGAGTGATGACAAAGTATGTCTATTTTCCTTTCTCACATTACCAATGTATTTTGTACCTACTTTACGCCATTCATGAAGACTATTTGAACAAGTGGACACAGGCCATCTGGTCCTCTGTTTCTAACTATCACGTCTTATAGGGCTAAGTAGGATAGAAGGGACAGCTATCGGACGAGCGGGGGCGCCATTCTCGTTTATTTTTAGGGTGCCAACCTCCGCACCTAGGTAGGGGTCAATCGTATAGGGTCAGTTCACTCCTTCTACACAATGGCTGAGTAAGTGTGATGCTATTAAAGTGCACCATTTATTGTCAATTTTGGAGGTATCAGTGTTTTTTACTTTTTATGTTTTGAGGTTTTTGTGGGCAGTACACTGGAATTTTTTTCTCTTTTTTTCTATTTTTGTGTATCCGAGTAGAGATAAATTTAAACCAGATATCTAGTATACTGGCTAATAAAACTAACTGGAGGTCTCTTTGAGGAAATGTGTTACCCCAGCAGTCTTCTGAGCCCACTATAGTTAGGCATTCTTTTGTTTAGGGGATATCGATATTATCATTAGTTTTTAACATTATATTCAATAAAAGTTATCTTTTAACCTAGGGTATTTCTTAGTAAGTTGTGCAATAAAACTTTGGAAAAATATTTAATTGTGTAAGGCTATTTACTTGTGGTACAACCACTAGAACTGCCAATGACCAAGAAAACAGGGCTCTAGAACCAAGGAGTTAGGCGTCACATCACATTCAAGATGGGCCTCTGCAGTGCCGGTTCCTTGGTTCTGGAGACCCATTCTTGGATTGCTGGAGGTTCTTAATGGCAGTTAGTCAGGAATAACTTACTATTTTAGGAACATCCCTTCAATATTAATTCTATACCAGGTTCATTCTCGTAATTTACTCAAGGTATTCTACTCACTATAACATTTTTAGTGTGTCTTACAAAAAGGTCTACCAAAAACTAACATAAATCTATTTATGACTTATAGCATTGTTTGGACACTTGGAAACAAGTATAGGGAATAAGTTAGGGAATAAGTGATTACAACATGACATTTACAAATTCAAGCAAAGGGAGAGAATCATTTATTTTTCTGTCTGTCTCCCTCACAGGTTTGTTCTTTCAAGTTGCTTAAGGCCAATCAGTCACAAGTTAAGTCACGATTAAATCCATGGTTCCAATTAGAGGACTACCCAAGCCATTAATTATTCTTCTGCAATCTGTCAGATTTGGCTGAATCTGTAATAAGATATCCAGGGTCACTTTGTACCCTGGTAGAATTTAAGCTAAAAAGAACTGCAGTTAATGGTTCTAAAAGCAGAAGCTGAAGATTAATAATGCAGTTCTTACTTCCATATTACTTGTATATTCAAGTCATTCCTTCCGGCTGCAATATGGTTTCATCATATGGTCCTTAATAGTAGAACAACAATCTTCTTCAGGAAAGTTTATGTTTTTTTCCTGCAACTGATCTAAACTAGCGACAAACTAAAGGTAAATTGATTATTAATAATTTTATACCAACTGACGGACTTCGACATTAGTTCCTGTCCCATACTATAGAAATCCAGAGCCTTACATCCCTGTGATTTTGTTTTTATACATCCTGTATGAGGAAGCTAATATTAGTCTACGAGGCTTTATATAAGATATTCACATAATTCATAAATATAGCATGCAGCTATTTTATTTCATTTGTTTCTGTAAAAAGACTTTTGAAGTTGGTGGTGTGACTTAGGCTGGATCGACATCTAGCTTGTAAAAACACAGGAGGAAAACTGATGGAGGAACTGATACCATTGTTTGTATTGGGATAATTCCAACCTGTCCGGCACATCAGTTGTCGGGTCCACTGGCCAGAAAACAACATTTCATATAACTTTGGGACCAGCGTCTGTGAGTAAATGGTGAATAAGTCTGATGTCACGTGATGAATTTTTGCATCAGTTTTGACATCAATTTTGATTCATTGAGTTGCATCAGGCTCAAAAACTGAGCTTGGTACAAAAAAATATATGTGACTCCAACCTAAAACACACTAATGCATCCATATGCCAACGTGTCCCAAGAATGGAGGTATATACTAAAGTCCATTTCAGCAGGTGGCAGACTGTTGAAATATCAAACACAATTTTTAAAGGGACAAGACGTTTTGTTCCTTCTCTCTGATTTGCGAGACCTGGTCTATTGGCCATGCAAGTATTCTGTGGCCACTGGACACGAGCCCTGGGGTCAGGTCTACCTTTTACCTGATGGGATTCCTGGCTCATCTTTTGATTAACCGCCCTGACAGTACATTGCGGAGTGACACATATGTGACGTTGCATCAAGCTGACTAATCAAAACAAGACCTGCAAATTCCGTTAGGTAGAAGGCGGTTTTCATTGCTCCCTACCAGCGGCCATAGATTATATCATAGTAAAAATATTCTTCTTTTGACGATGTAGTGCCACAGGTAAATGACCACAATGTGAAATACATTGCTTTATTTTTTCAAAAAAGTGGAAAAAAATTAGTTTGAAAGGAGATTGAATATTAATAAAATCTCTAACCAATTGTGAGACAGTGAGAGTATGTGTGTTGAATGGGGTGTACATTTCACCTAGATACTTTGCTGACTGGTATAAGGGAAATGTATGGCTTTGTAAACCTACTGGTAGAGAAAGGTCACTACACCTTACATTCAGTACACACTTGCAGCTCAGGCCTGAAACCACTCAGCTGTTAATTAGGAGACTAGAAGTAGGTGTCTGCGAACACAGACAGAGAGCTCGCTTAGTCTGGACAAGGAGTCCAGGCACAAGAAGGAGTCTCCAGGAGTATGAGCTGTCTCAGTCTGGGTGCTCGATGTACCCCGGACACAGGAGTAGTCTCTGTGAGAATCCATGTGGATAGCTGCTGAATAGGAGGGGAGCTCTCTCAAGTCTGGACGTTGAAGGTGCCTTCAGACACAAGGAGGAGACTCTGTGAAACTCCATGCTGGTAAATGCTGAACATATGTGTTGTTTTGGCCCAGGCTGTTAGAGTCTGGTCCCGGATAGATAGGGAAATCTATCTAAGTGTAGTAAGTGGCTGGACAAGCCCAGGTCTTATGTTTATGATTTGGTTTTGATTATGTTCTGTTTGCTGTAGACTTTAATAAAACTGGTTGCGGCCAGTTTTTACCAGAACTGCTGTCTGTGAATGAACTGTTTCCGTGCCACTCCGTCTAACCGGACGGCGTTCCCAGAGCTATATCCCCTGAAAAGCTTACACAATATTATTTTAACCTCTTCAACCCAGAGTATGATTTTCTGTTTTTCGTTTTCGTTTTTTCCTCCACTTCTTCCAAGAGCCATAACCTTTTTGTATTTCCGACAATACAGCCATATGAGGGCTTGATTTTTGCGGGATGAGTTGTACTTTTGAATGACACCATGGATTTTAACACATAGTATACAGTAAAAAAATTCCAAGTGCGGTGAAATTGCAAAAAAACTGCAATTCCACAATTTTTTTGTGGTTCTTTATTTACTAGGTTCCCTATATGCTACAACTGACCTGCCAATATGATTCTCCAGGTCAGTATTAGTACGCAGATTCCCAACATGTATAGTGTTTTTTTATTTAAGTGGTGAAAACAAATTCTGAAATTTGTATGAAAAAACTTTTTGCATTTGTCACCATTTTTCGAGACCTTCCATTTTTTGGGATCTAGGGCAGGGTGATGGCTTATTTTTTTGCTCTAAGCTGATGTTTTTATTGATACCATTTTGGGGTAGATGTAAGGTTTTAATCACCTTTCAGTGCATCTTCTTGCAATGTTGTAGCGACCAAAAAAGCATAATTCTGGAATTCTTATTTTTTTTCTCGTTACACCGTTTATTTTATATTCGGATAGATCAGACATTTCTGAATGCGGTGATACAAAATACGTGTATTTTTTATATAGTTTTACTTTGAATAGGCAAAAGGTGGCGTGGCTTAAACTATTGTGTTTTTTAAATATTTTTTAAAACTTTTTTTTTACTTAATAGTCCCCTTAGGAGACTTGAAGCGGTGATCGCCCGATCGCTAGTGCTATAAATAGCAGTGCTCTAGCACCGCCGCTGCTCCCGGCGTCTAGTATGTGGTGCGGCGCTGATGACCCATCAGCAGCGCTGCAGTCAATCAGTTCATTCAGCCATCTACATTGGCAGAGCCACTGAGCTTACTGATTGGTTGCCATGCTAACAACGTGACATCGGCGCCGCAGCCAATGCCAAACACCAGGAGCAGTGGGGGAGACTCACCAGTGGACCCAGGGATGGTGAGTACAGGTAGTTTTGTTTCTGTATAAAAACCTGCAGCCAGGGACATTCATTTACTGAAAGGGAACAACACATTTAATAAAACTGTAACAAACCTTCTTCTGGTAGAAATACTTAATGTTCTGACTTTCTGCCTCTAGAAATAAATTTAAAAAAATCCCCGTTCACTGAAAGCAAATCTTGAATAGTGTAAGGAATTGAACACAAAGGGGCAGAATAATGCCTAATTTGCCTGTAGCTACCAATCACACCGCAGTTTCATTTTTTTAAGAGCACTATAAGAAATGAACGCTTGCCTTGTATAGTATAATCGTTCATTTATGTTAGCCATTAAAAGTATCATATCCACAAGCCTCCTATTTTGTTTCTCTCACTCGGAGCAATTAATCTTCAGATTATAGAGAAACCGGAATCCCACAACTTCAGAGCACGGCGGTCACAATTATGTTAGTTGTATCCCACCACGTACTAAAATCCTAATTATGAAATAAGGATACAATGAATGTGCCAAGCCTGACTGTTAAAAAATCTCTTTCAACCTCGACATGCTCCAGACTCTCGTCTGCTTTGCTTTTTCCAACATGAAAATGTTCAGTTATTTCTTGCTGTGTGGGATTAACATAAGGCAGAGCGCTTTCCTTCTGCATGTGGGCTTTCCTGGTGTTGAAGTGCACATGAAAATAGCTTTACCAGTCCTAATGCATCCCTCTTGGAGGCAATTAATAGATATCTGCTATAGAAGTAAAATAATACCAGAGATGAAAACATTTACAGAAGACGTATAGAAAAACCATCTGAAGTGAAGTTCTGGGCTATTGTTCTTTGCTACTTTATTCTGATATAAGGGCATCTGCAGAAGTTTTCATCTGATGAGTTACATTCCGCTAATGGCTCTTTTCATATCTGGCTTGACATATCGGTGTGTCATGCCCACCCACGGTTCGGATTCTGCTGGAAAAGGTCTTGTTGATTATGTCCATGGAGAATAAGCAAAATCTACATTGCTCATATCATATGCTATGTATGTAGAGAGGCAGAAATTAAAGTGTAGGTAAGTGACTGACTTGCATGTCAGATATCCATTTGGGTTTTTTTCAGGAGAAAGTTTGAAAGATTTAGACCCCAATTATTTAAAGCTTTTATACCAAAAGCTTTGAAAAGTTGCAACATTTTTACACAATTCAGAGTTGCGTGAAAATTTTGCTGAATTTGGCGTTTACATGACAGTTTTTCCCACTTTGGTCCAAAATGTGCACAGGTGAGGCAGGACATGGGCACGGAGTGACGTAATGACCTTTGGGCTGGCGTCACACTGCCGAGTTTGATGCGAGTTAGTCGCACGACTTTCTCTCATCAACACCCGGCACGGCCGCCCGCTCTCGGAGCCGAGTGTGCGGCTGCATGTATTTCTATGTAGCCGCACACTCGGGTCCGAGAGCGGGCGGCCGTGCCGGGTGTTGATGCGAGAAAGTCGTGCGACTAACTCGCATCAAACTCGGCAGTGTGACGCCGGCCTTGCTCATAAAATTCATGATAAGTGGCTGTGTTTAGAAAAAAAGAAGAGACCATGACCCACTAAATTTAAGGGATCCACCTAATGCATACTTGTCACCAGGGCTGGCTCCAGGTTTTGTGGGCCCCAGGCGAAAGAGTCTCAGTGGGCCCCTTTAACACATACCACGATTCATTCTGCATAGATGTGGCAGAGAAATATAGGTATTGTATGATGCCAAAGATTTCCCTTACATAAGTGATATCTATTGTAAATTCTACAATAGCTGAGAAATGGGTGAATCCTTGCAGCGGACAGAGTGACTGCAGGCTTTTGATTTTAGACAGGACAGTACAGTCCTCCATACAGTATTATGGGTGGCACATAGCGCTTCATACTGTATAATGGGCACCATATAATACTCCATACAATATAATGGGCCCCATATAGTGCGCTATACAGTATCATGGCCCCACATAATGCTTCATACAGTATAATGGCCCCACATATTGCTCCATAAAGTGTAGTAGTCCCACATAGTGCTCCATTCAGTATAATGGGTCCCACATATTGCTCCATACAGTGTAATAGCCCCACATATTGCTTCATATAGTATAATGGCCCCATATAGTGCTCCATACAGTATAATGGACCTTATATAGGGCTACATACACTATAATAGCCCCACATAGTGCTCCATACAGCATAATGGACCCTATATATTATTCCATACAGTATAATGGGCCCAATATATTGCTACATAAAGTATAATGGCCCAACATATTACTCCACACAGTATAATGCCTCCCATATTGCTCCATACAGTATAATGGCCCCACATAATGCTCCATACAGTATAGGCCCATATAGTGCTCTATACAGTATAGTGGCCTGATATATTGCTCCATACATCACAATGACCCCCATATATAGCTCCATACATTATAATGTACTCTGAATAGTGCGGCATACAGTATAATGGGCCTCATTCATAAAAAAATAATCAAATACTCACCTCTCCATGTTTCCCGCTGCTCCGGTCTCTGCAGCATGTTCTGACTCTCTACAAAGAGGACGCGCTATAGTGACGTCAGTGCGCCCCCTGCACTGAGACATTACAGAGAATTAGAAGACACTGAGAAGACCAGAATAGCTGGGACCAGAGCATTGGGGAACAGGGAAAGGTGAGCATTTGAAACAGTTTAAGGTGTAGTAACAGGCCCCTCCAACTCACTGGCTCCATAGCGTGCTGGTGTCCCCGATGGTCAGTGGGCCTCCCCTGTCTATCCAGTGACCATAGTAATGCTGGGGAAGAGGGATCCTATACTGTCCTTAATCTAGGAAGGCCCTAGTCTATCCTTAACCCCAGGGTTACTCCTGAAAGTGGAGATGCTTGTTCCTCGTACCTCTCTGTGCTGCTTCAAAATCGTATGCAGCTCCCACTCTCCCCCCTGGGTGCATGTGGGCAGGAGTAAAAGGGGTAATACCGGCTGGACAGACAGGGGAAAACCAAGGCACAATCAAATGACAGGCACATAGGATAAAATACAAAGGGAAGATGGGAGCACAGTAACAGAGCAGAAAGGCAACACAAAAGAATACCAAAAACGTGAAGGAAGAGGTATTCACAGCAAACTGCATACAACAATCTCAAAACGACAAGAGCAACTCTCAAGAGCACCTTCTCCAATGCAGCCAAGAACAGAATGAAGATTCCATTACTCACATGGATGGACACAGGTTTATATAATGGAAGGGCAGGGGCGAACATATCATTGGTGCAACCTGTGCAGCCACACAGGGGTCTAAGAGGTGAGGGGGCCCATTTATACCTCCAAAGCAGGTGCAATTTTGCATTTTTAGGAGATCTTGGGTTGCAAAGGGCCCATGTATTGTTCTTGCACAGGGGCCCTTTTCTGACTTTGTCTGCCAGTGTGGAAGGGTATGGTTCCAATTAGCAGCATGGCCAATAGACCACAAGGAACTTTATACCCTTTCCATGCAAAAAAAACCCTGTTAACTCATAAATGCCAGTGTAGATTTAAAGAGGTCCTGTGCTCAGCTAAACGTTGCGATCTTCTAATCTCAGATGCATCACAGGTCCCAGCAGAATGCGGCACCTTCATGACAATACTAAGAAAAGAGGTGCAAATCTTGAAGGAAAAAAAGCATGCAAATAGAAGGTAATCAGCTGCAAATATCCAATATTTATTAAACAGTAAGTAAGTGGCAGCGATTGCTACATCACAAATCTTATTCCAGTCCCTGACTGGAGTAAGATTGTGGCGAGATGCACATGGAGGTGCAGGTGAAAAAGGCCAGTCTTGATATTCATGATGGCCGCAGACTCTATTCACAATAGTATCATAACTTTTATTCACAATGGAGACAAGAAAATTATGGCAGACTTTTTTTCCAAATAGATCTTGAAGGACTCCAATGTATTCTGTCAACTTGTGTCTGCTTTTAGATATTTTTGATGGTTACAACAGCACTACTTTTCATATGAAAATACTGGAACCTCTTATGGAAGCCTGAACACACCAGTGTGAACCTTAATTCAGAACAAATAGTTTTCTTTAACCCCTTAACGACCAAGCCATTTTGTAGGTTAAA
>VIAB01009718.1:62195-79231 GCA_009801035.1 Oophaga pumilio | reverse complement strand
AATATCAATATTGGTCTTTATATAGAGATTATTTTCTGCAACAGTGCGGTCATCTGCTGAGGTTCTCGTCCACTATTAGGGTGCGTCACCCAGTTGTAATCAAGGTTACCTGGTTAGGGGCCTACTGAGACATTTCTTCCCCCCCCCTAAACCAAAACCCTAGCTACGCCTCTGATGTTGATGATTATGGCTTCCAGCCAATGAAACCACAAAAGTCATTATCTTAGTAAATTAGAATAGTTTATAACATCAGCTTGAAAAAAATATTTTAAAATCCAAAATGCTGGCCTACTGAAATGTATGTTCAGTAAATGCACTCAATACTTGGTTGGGGCTCCTTTTGCATTTGCAAGGTCAGGCGAGTTTACTGGCCAATCAAGCACAGTGATACTGTTGTTTTTAAACCAGGAATTGGTACTTTTGGCAACATACCACCAACAGTGTGTGGCAACCTTGTGAAGACTTACAGAAAACGTTTGACCTCTGTCATTGCCAACAAAGGATATATAACAAAATATTGAGATGAACTTTTGTTAATGACCAAATACTTATTTTCCACCATAATTTGCTAAATAAATCTTGCCAAATCAGACAAGATGATTTTCTGGATTTGTTTTCTCATTTTGACTCTCATAGTCAATTACAGGCCTCTCTCATCTTTTTAAGTGGGAGAACTTGCACAGTTGGTGGCTGACTAAATACTTTTTTTCTCCACTGTATTTCTGTCAAGCCATACAGCTTGCCAAATCTTATAGGTGTGTAGTATTAGGATTCGGCTCCACTTCCATCGCAGTCATGTGACTACATGCATGCAACTTGCACATTACATACCAACAAGAGTCTCTGCCACTTAATTTTCAGCAAAGAGCCTGAGATTCTAGTCGGCATATGACCAGAAGAATGCAAATCACAAGTACAGTCATGGCTGAAAGTGTTGGCACTCTTGAAATTGTTCCAGAAAATGAAATATTTCTCCCAGAAAATTATTGCAATTACACGTTTTGTTATACAAATGTTTATTTACTTTGTGCGTATTGGAACAACACAAAGAAATAAAGGCAATTTGGACATAATTTCACACAAAATCCCCAAAATGAGCAGGACAAAATTGTTGCCACCTTTCCAAAATTGTGCCGGGTTTGTGGCGGGCTTGCTGCGGGAGCCCGCTCCATAAACCCGTTTCCGACATGCACCGTACATGTACGGCATATATCGTGAAGAGGTTAAAAAAATCTATTATTACACTTCAATACCCATTACTTAGAAGCATGTTAATAGCTGATTACGGTAACTCATATTTTAATTAATTTATTGTACATTCAAATATAATTTTTTTATTTTGAAACATACATGCACTAATAATGCTGTTGCAGTAAAAAAGCCCAATAAAAAGCTTATAAAGAAGCTAATTATTACATTTGTAAATAAGGTGTTTAAAACAAAATAGAATAATTTAATAACTAATTTTTTTGCATAGCGAAAAAAAAACCCTCAAGTTACAAATTTCATGTAACCCTTTGGGACTAATAATGTCTAACGCATATATTTAATATGTTGATGTACACGTTTTAAACCGAGGTAACCTCTAATCACATGTTTGAAAAAGGGGTGTTCTCACAAAACGTTGCATAGCTGTGTACAGTAGGTGTCCAATTCCATCAGGTGTCTCAACTTCCAAGATATTGCACTATGGTCAGAACAAACAGAATGAAAAAATGAAAAAATCACAATGGTGATTATATTGGTGGCAATATTGTCTATAAAATGTGACGTCTGATCATCTTTTAATGTATCATTTACATCTGTGCCATGGATACTAACATTATATAAAAAGCAGTTATAAATTTATCTCCTAAACACTTTAGCTTTTCTTACAAAATACTGTGAAGGAAGGCTTATAGGGCGAGTACTCTTTTTGAAGAACTATCTAAGTGCTATTAATGATATTTTTTTGATTATTGGTGAAAAATGACCAAGAAAATAATTCTCCAGGTCAGTAAAATTAAATCAATACCAAACTTGCTTGGATTTTTGTTTTCATTTCAGTGGTGGAAAAAAAATTCAGAAGTTTGTAAAAATGCATTCTGGTTAATGTTGCAATTTTACATGTAGTAAAAATAGTAAATTACTAATGTACTGCCTACAGCTGAAAGTCTTCTGTAAACCAGTCTTAAACCCTTAGTGACTGCTGATACGCCTTTTAACGGCGGCAGTTAAGAGTACTTATTCCTCAGCGCCGCTTTTTAACGGCCCTGAGAAATAAGTGTACAGCGCCCCCAGTGTCGGAAATTCTCTGGGGTCTCGGCTACCGGGGATAGCCAAGACCCCGGAGAGCATGATTCGGGTCGGTTTTTACAGACCCCAGTGTTGTGATCACTGTTATTCTTTGAATAACAGTGCAGCAAAAAAAGTCAGATTTACCATTTAATTTCTCTCTCCTCTGATGTGATCTAGCACGTCAGAGGAGAGAGAAAGGGCTCCCCGGAGCCCCCCCAGGTAGCCACGGTGTCCCAGGACCCTACTGCATCCCCGATGATGTCACCCGGCTGTCGACGTCTTCTTCTTGGAAGCATATGGGCGCATGTGCAGTGCACCCGCCGAGAACTGCCAGCCGGCACCCAGCAACAATTAGAAATGTTTCCTTTTGGTTCATTTTGATCACTGTGATAGACCCTATCACAGTGATCAAAATAAAAAAAAGTAAAGCAAACCCTCTTTCTCAACCCCTTAGGTAAAAATAATAAAATAAAAAAAAAATTTTTTTCCATTTTTCCATTAGGGTTTTGGTTGGGGTTATAGTTGTAGATTGTGAGCACTCGCGGGCAGGGTCCTCTCATGCCGTACAAGTCGTGACTTGTATTGTTTAAGATTACTGTACTTGTATTTCTTATGTATACCCCACCTCACATGTAAAGCGCCATGGAATAAATGGCGCTATAATAACAAATAATAATCATAATAATAGTTGGGGTTATAGCTAGGGTTGAGGTTATAGTTGGGGTTATAGCTAGGGTTAGGGTAGGGCTGGGGTTAGGGTTGGGGCTAGGATTGGGTTTAGGGTTGTATTAGGGTTAGAGTTCTGTTGGGGTTATGGTTGTGGTGTTGGGGTTAGGGTGGTGTTGGGGTTAGGGTTGTGGTTAGGATTATGGTTAAGGTTGGTATTAGGGTTAGGGGTGTGTTGAAGTTAGGGTTGTGGTTAGGGCTGTGTTAGGGTTGGAGTTAGAATTGGGGGGTTTCCACTGTTTAAGTAGATCAGGGAGTCTCTAAATGTGACATGGGGTCCGCCATTGATTCCAGACAATTTTGCGTTTAAAATGTCAAACGGTGCTCCCTCCCTTCTGAGCCCTGCCAAGCGCCCAAACAGTGGCTTTCCCCCCACATACAGGATATTGACAAACTCAGAAAAAATTGCACAACAAATTTTGTGGTCTATTTTCTCCTGATACCATTGTGAAAATAAAAAAGTTTGGCCCCAAAGTAAATTTTTTGTGAAAAAAGTAAAATGTTCATATTTTCCTTCCACATTGCTTTAGTTCTCGTGAAGCACCTGAAGGGTTAATATACTTCTTGAATGTGGTTTTGCACACCTTGAGGGGTGCAGTTTTTAGAATGGTGTCACTTTTAGGTATTTTCTGTTATATTGACCACTCACTTCAAATGTGATGTCGTCCCTAAAAAAAATGGTTTTGTAAATTTTGTTGGAAAAATGAGAAATCGCTGGTTAACTTTTAATACTTATAATGTCCTAACAAAAAAAATGTTTCCAAAACTGTGCTAATGTAAAGTATACATGTGGGAAATGTTATTTATTAAATATTTTGTGCAATATGACTCTCTGATTTAAGGGCTCAAAAATTAAAAGTTTGAAAATTGCAAAATTTTCAAAATTTTTGCCATATTTCCATTTTTTTATAAATAAATGCAAGTTATATCATAGAAATTTTACTGCTAACATGAAGTATAATACGGCATGAAAAAATTATCTCAGAATCAGTGGGATCTGTTGAAGCGCTCCAGAGGTATTACCTCAAAAAGTGAAAATGGTCAGAATTGTAAAAATTGGCTTGGTCATTAACTACCAAATTGGCTCTGTCACGAAGGGATTAAATGCAGTCACATGATGATGCTCCTGGAATTTTTGCCATATCCTACTTTCTCTGATGTATTGGATCTCCTACATCTTTCTCTGTCTCTGCAATGATCAAGTTACACATCCAGGGCAGCAGATTCAGTACATTTAATAAATAATTACAACTCTACTTTATACTTAATAGTAGAGGGTTAAGCAGGGAACTGTAAATAAAGGCAATATTTATGAGCAGGGCAAGGAATCAAGGGAAATTTAGTTCATTATTTGGAAATCTAACTTTGTGTTGTTGCAGGAAATTCAGAAGTACATTAGAAGCAATAAACAGACTCCGAGCCTTTTGTATTGAAACATCTAATGAGAGTGTGCATCACTTATTGTTATTGGTGTATCTTGTAGTATCAGTTCTTAATAGAGGTGTTATCAGTCACTTTTTCCACTTTTATCAGTGATTTGCTTCTTTCTCAACTTGGACTGATCATTTATTCTCAAAATTTTCAATTCAGCAGTTAATATTTCTGAATACAGATTTTCCCATTGCTGAGATCGGAGATGACAGTTGGAGCTCAAAAAGTTTTAGGAAAATTGTAATTCTGTCTGCCTCTTGCTCCCCCTTTATGAAAATTTTAAAAAAAAAAACTCACATCTCCTATCTCTGTAATGAAGAAAATCTGTCCTCACTGAATTCAGATTTTACAGATATTACCTGTAAATTGAGAGTGAGTGTTCAATCCAGGTGAAGAAAAATACAGAGTGTTCGTATTAAGATTAATTACTAAGTTGCTAATTTTCAACGTCATTGATTTGTGAATTAAAAATTAAAACAACTGTTTCTGTTTAACCTCTTTACAACATCTGCCATACATTTACGGTGCATTCAAACAAACTGCTGTACATGTACGGCGCCTCTAGTTCTGGTCACTGTGCTGCATTGCACAGTGACCGAGTTAAGATGGCTGCTGGTCTGACAGCAGACCATCCCTGCAAGATACCCCAGGCCAAGTCGGCGATCGCTGTGATTGGCAGATCAATTCTGACTAGCCAATCACAGTGATTTGACAATAAAGTAAGAAAAAAAAATCAAGGTAATCAAAATGGATGAAGTAATCCCTATGTCACCTCTGGTGATTAACGGTTTTGACGCCGCTTAACTGAACAATAGTTACTGACCAATCGGCGCCTAAAGTGTTGATTTAAAATAGCGATAGCCATTCGGCACACAATCTTTTTCACAATTCTGGAGTGCAGAGAGATTGTGTAGATCCTCTCTGTATCTGAGTGAAAGAAAAATTATTGGTGTCCAGTGCGACCCTGCTGCGATCTCCTGTGTCTCTTGTCTCCAGCCATCCAGTGGTGTGCTGTACTGTGTGTATGATGGCTGTTGTGTGACCCATCTGCAACAGCAGTTCCCAAATCCCTGTTCCAGCACTGTGATCAGTATCATAGAATCATAGAATGGTAGAGTTGGAAGGGACCTCTTGGGTTATCTGGTCCAAACCCATGCTCAAAGCAGGATTCACTAAATCATCCCAGACAGATGTCTGTCCAGCCTCTGTTTGAAGACTTCCATTGAAGGAGAACTCATCACCTCTCGTGGCAGCTTGTTCCACTCATTGATCACCCTGTCAAAAAAAAATTTCTAATATCTAATCTGTGTCTCCTCCTATTCCATTTCATCCAATTGCTTCTAGTCTTTCCTTGTGCAAATGAGAATAAAGATGATCCTTCTACAATGTCACAGCCCTTGAGATATTTGTAGACAGCTATTAAGTCTCCTCGCAGTCTTCTTTTTTGCAAGCTAAACATTCCCAAATCCTGTAACCGTTCCTCATAGGACATGGTTTGCAGACCGGTCACCATTCTGGTAACTCTTCTCTGAACTTGCTCCAGTTTGTTGATTTCTTTTTAAAATGTGGTGCCCAAAACTGGACACAGTATTCTAGATGAGGTCTGACCAAAGAGGAGTAGAGGGCAATAATGACTTCACGTGATCTAGACTGTATGCTTCTGTTAATATATCCCAGAACTGTATTTGCCCTTTTTCTGCTGCATCACACTGTTGACTCATGCTCAGTTAGTGATCTATTAGTATAACGAAGTCTTTTTCACATGTGCTGTTGCTTAGCCCTATTCCTTCCATTCTGTGTATGCTTTTTTCATTTTTATTGCCCAGATGTAGTACTTTGCATTTTTATCTGTTAAAAACCATTCTGTTAGTTGCTGCTTACTGCTCTAGTTTATTTATAGATTTTTGAATCATTTCTCCCTTCTCTAGTATTAGCTATCCCTCCTAGCTTTGTGTCATCAGCAAACTTAATCAATTTACACTCAATTCCTTCATCTAAATAATTGATAAAGATGTTGAACAATACAGGGCCCAGGACAGCGCCCTGTGGTACACCACTTGAGACATTCTTCCAACAGGATGTGCAGCTATTTACGACCACTCTTTGGGTCCGATCACTAAGCCAGTTATGAATCCACCTAGCAGTTGCCTTGTCCATTCCATACTTAGTCATTTTTTAAATAGGGATTGTGTGAGATACTTTGTCTAATGCTTTACCGAAGTCAAGAATCTACAGCATTTCCCTGATCCACCCAGTCAGTGATTCTGTCATAGAAGGAAATTAAGTTAGTCTGACATGACTTATTAGTTACAAACCCATGATGACTCTGGTTAATCACTTCATTCTTATACAGGTGCTTACATACATGTTGTTTAGTAATTTGTTCAAAGATCTTTCCTGGTATAGATGTCAGACTCACCGACCTATAAGTTCCCTGGGTCCACCTTCTCCCCCTTTTTGAAGAGAGGGACAACATTTGCTCTTCTCCAGTCTTCTGGGACTTCTCCTGTTATCTAAGAATTTTCAAAGATTATGGAGAGTGGTTCAAAAATGCCTTCCCTATCTCCTTCAGTACTCTGGGGCTTAATTCATCTGGACCTGGAGACTTGAATTCATTTATGTTAGCTAAGTGTTCCATCACAATCTTTCTGTTTATAGATATCCTGGATTCTTCTATTCCTCTAATAGGCAGTAAAGATCAGTTGATGTTACATTTCCTTTCTGAGAGAAAACAGATGCAAAATAGTAATTTAAAAGTTCGGCCTTCTCAACATCCTTCCGAACCATTTCATAATTTTCATCCTGTAAAAATCCTATAGCATCTTTGACTTTTCTTTTACTATTGACATATCCCCAAAATCCTTTTTTATTGCTTTGGACGTCTCTTGCAAGCCTTAATTCATTGTAAGCTTTAACTAATCTGATGCATCCCCTGCAGTTTCTGCAGACAGCTTTATATTCTTCTTTAGATATGCCTCCCTCTCTCCATTTCATAAACATTTCTTTCTTCCATTTTAGCATGTGTTTAAGTTCTGTGTTCATCCATCCTGGTTTTTTGTCTATAACGATATCCAGCCATTGGATCCCTCCGATTCTCTTTCTGAGTCCCTTAAAATCTGCCTTTCTGAAATCTTACCTTGAAGTCTGAGTCTTCACAGGCTTTCCTCCTCTAGTATCACTGCTGATCAAAGTCTGCACCAAGGGTCTTTTTCTTTTTTCTACTATAGGTAGAGTAGCAGACGTCACAGTGGTAGTGACGTCCAATTTTCTTGTACAAAAAAAGTATTAGTAGTTAGTACTGTCCAGTGTAGCTTTATAGGTAGGGAGGTAGCACATTACGGGAGCATACATTGCAGTGTTAGTGATGTCCATTTTTCTTTTGCACAAAAAAAGAATAGTTAGCACCGAGGAACTTCTTAGTTAGCACATTAGGGGAGCACACGTCGCAGTGTTAATGACCTCCTGAAAATTATCTCTTTGCTAATCCGGATTTCATGGGTAGCTCAGGATTCCAATTTGATGCTACAGGCTTCACCATAATTGACTTTTTCAAATTCTGTTTCAGGATATATTAAGGCCAGACAAAATTGTGTGCCCATCAATTTTTCACCAAAAATCCCACGTCATCATACGACAGATGGACTCCTGTAAATTCAACAGAAATTATGACATTTTGGGGCATTCTACTGCATATGGGCAAAGTGAAAAAACAGAGTTTCGGCAATTCTAGAGTACTGATATTCTATACAGCACACTGGTATTCCGTATCATCTTGACAAGGACACGATTTGAAGCGATCCAAACATTTTTGCATTATAGTGATAATGTGCAGTGTTTTCCCCAACACAATCCAACTTTGATCGTTTTCATAAAATATGGCCAGTAGTTGAACACTTCAGCAGAAAATTTTCTCAGGTCTACAACCCCAAAGGGACATCTATATAGATGAATCTCTGTTTCATTTTAACCCCTTAACCCCCCCCTTTGGTTTTGCATTTTAAGTTTTTGCTCCCCTTCTTCTCAGAGCCATAACTTTTATTTATTTTGGTCAAAATGGCCATGTGAGGGTTTGTTTTTTGTGGGACAAGTTGTACTTTTGAACAACACCATTGATTTTACAATGTCGTGTACTCGAAAACGGTAAAAAAGTTCCAAGTGCGGTGAAATGGCCAATAAAGTGCAATTCCACAGTTGTTTTTTGGGCTTTTTTTTCACCATGTTCACTTAATGCTAAAACTAACCTGACATTATGATTCTCCAGGTCATTATGACTTCATACACACCAAACATATCTAGGTTCTTTTTTCTTTAAGTGGTGAAAAAAATTCCAAAGTTTGTTAAAAAAAAATTTGCGCCATTTTCCGATACACATAGCATCTCCATTTATCGTAAACTCAGGTTGGGTGAGGGCTTATATTTTGCGTGCTGAGCTGACATTTTTAATGATACCATTTTGGTGCCGATACGATCTTTTGATCACCTGTTATTGCAATGTTGTGCAGATCAAAAACACTTAATTCTGGGGTTTTGAATTTTTTTCTCATTACGCTGTTTAGCGATTGGGTTAATTTTTTTATATTGATAGATTGGGCGATTCTGAACCCAGTGATACCAAATATGTGTATGTTTGATTTTTTTTTTTTTTGCTTTATTTTGAATGGAGCGAAAGAGGAGTGATTTGAACTTTTATATTTTTAAATTTTTTCATATTTAAAAAAACTTTTTTTTAACTTTTGGCATGCTTCAATTGTCTCCATGGGAGACTAGAAGCTGCCATAACCCGATCGGCTCTGCTACATAGAGGCGATGATCAGATCACCTGTATGTAGCAGAATTGCTGACTTGCTATGAGTGCTGACCACCCGGTGGCACTCATAGCAATCTGGCATTGACAACCATAGAGGTCTGCAGGAGACCTCTGGTTGTCATGCTGACCAATCAGTGACCCGCGATCACGTAACGGGGTCACCGATGGGCGGATTTCCGTTGCGATTGCTGGAATCGCATGTTAAATGCTGCTGTCAGAGTTTTACAGCGGCATTTAATGGGTTAATAGCTGCGGGTGGATGGCGATTCCACCCACGGAAGTTCCAGGCACATGTCATCTGGATTATAATATGTGCATGGGGGTTGTAGATCTCTTATTTAAAATCTTCAAACAATACAGTGACATGCAAAAAGCTAAAGTATGGTACAAAAAGTTAGCCATGCACTTTGTGCAGATGGCACTGTACAATGCTTTTGTATTGTTTCAATGTGCAGGCAGTACTGGGACCTTCCTTTAGTTTCAGGAAGTAGTCATCAAGACCATAATGTTTTGCAGTCAGGAAGATGAGGGTCGCAGTACTTTTTAAACTGATGGTTTCCGTATTGTACCAGGTCAACATTATCCCAGTGAGGTTTCTCAAACTTCGAGGAAAGGAAGGACACAAAAAAGGGGCAGAGTGTTCCATAATTATGCCTCTACATAATTCCTTGAGGGTTGTAGTTTCCAAACTGTAATCACTTGTGGGGGGTTATGCTGTTTAGGCATATCAAGGGCTCTCCAAACACGACATGGCACCCACTGACCATTGCTTCAAAGTCTGCACTCCAAAACGTCACTGCTTCCTTTTGGAGTGTCCAAACAGTAGTTTCCCACCACATATGGCATACTCATAAGAAATTGCACAAACTTTGGGTACATGTTCTCCTGTTACCCTTGTAAAAATAAATAACTTGGGGGTAAAACAATAATTTTGTGGGAAAAATGTGATTTTTATTTTCAGGGCTCAACGTTATAAAATTCTGTTAAACATCTGGGGGTTCAAGGTCTTCATCACGTCTAGATAAATTCCTTGAGTGGTCTAGTTTCCAAAATGGGGCCACTTGTGGGGAGTTTCCACTGTTTAGGCACATTAGAGGCTCTCCAAACGTGATATGGCTTCCACTCTCGATTGCAGCCAATTTTGCTACACAAAAGTCAAATGGTGCTCATTCCCTTCTGAGCCATATATGAGGTATTGGCGTACTCAAGAGAAATTGCACAACCAATTTTGTTGTTCTTTTTCTTCTGTTACCCTTGCAAAAATACAAAATTTGTGGCTAAAGTTACATTTTTGTGAGAAAAAGTTAAATTTTATTCATTTTATCCTTCTACATTTTTTTAATTCATGTGAAGCACCTGAAGGGTTGATAAACTTCTTGAATGTGGTTTTAAGCAGTTTAAGGGGTACAGAATTTTAGAATGGTGTCACTTTTGGGAATTTTCTTTCATATGGGACCCTTAAAGTCACTTCAAATGTGATGTGGTACCTAAAAAAATGTTTTGTAAATTTTGTTGGAAAAATGAGAAGTTGGTGATAAACTTTTAATTCTTCTAACTGCCTAACAAAAAAATGACTATTTTGTGTGACATAACTCTCTGAATATTAACAAATTAACATTTGTATTAAGTAAATACAGATTCCCTGAAGAAGGAGATGACAGTTAGTGAATGTAAATTCTATAGAGAGGGGAGTGGGGAGGAGAAGGGAAAAGCTAATGGTAGACACAGACATTTACATCCAGATTCTCTTTAAACAATAGTTACAGCTTAACTTTCTGCCATATATTGGAAGTGCCAGGAGAACTTACAGTAGAATGTCTGTGTCTGCCTTCAGACCCTCTCTGGTCTGCATAGAATATTATGGGTACCAAATGACATCTTCTGTCGCAGTAATGGCAAAACCTTTCTTCACTTCATACAGATTTCACAGCTTTAACCTTTGAATGGAGATTGAAAGATCAGTCTGGGAGGAGAAAGAAGCATATTTCTTTGATAGGATATAGGGCATCCATACCAACCACAAGCCATGGTAATTGGACCAAAAACAGACTACACTGCCCAGTACCATGTCAAATGTGAAACTATTTTCTAAAAGTCATTTACTAATGCAGGTTATCTCTTAAATCCACACTTTTCATAATTAGATTTGTTTCCTACAAAGGGTCAAAAAATATGGAACCACAGTACAGGAAATTTTTGGCACATCTAAAGTATTCTGTAAAAGCAGATGCATGTGTTTATCTATGACGTTCATAATTACCTCTTTACGAAGAACTAATAATTAAAGCTAAAGCAAAAAAAGCCACTTTTTACAACTTGGTAAAAGGGTAGTGTGATTTTTTTTAACAGTTTCATTAAATAATATCACATACACAAAGTGCCCCCTAGAGTACCTTCCAAATTATTCTCGTTTAATGTAATGTGTGATAACTGAATAATTGAAAAGAAAAAAATGTGAGCACTCCTCGTAGCTGGAAATAACTGATGGGTAGGCTGTCATTAATAAAAGATAATAGCAAACTAAATCACATTATTACCTAATGTAGTAGTATTTTGGAAAGGTACTATAAAGAAATACTTTAGCAACTGGGATTTAGCAAACATTGACATCTAGTGGTAGAATGAGGAATTACAAAATTGTTAAAGCTTTGAGAGCAGAAGCTAATGGAACAATACTGGATTAACAAATGTCTTTAGGAATTCAGCTTATTTGTTCTGGTTTAGGAACTAACAAAATTGATGCCTAAAACTGCCATGATGCAAGCAGGAGAACAGCACCATTGACTATTATATTGACTAATGTTAGCAGTCTGGGCTATGTTGGTTTGTTTATGTGTCAGGTTTTTAAAATGGAACAAAAAACGCATCATGCAAAACTTTGCTTTATTTAGTTAGAATATGATTTAGCTTTCTGAAATGGAATATAACTAAATGATTAGCAGATCCCATTAGCGACCTGGAACAAGTCATTCAAGGTAGTATTAGTATGCCTTCAAATTAGTACAGAACTAGAGATGTGCAGATTGATTCTTGAAGAATCAAGTTTGAGTAGATTTTTCTGAAATTCATGGTTCAGTGCTAATTCAAACACTATGCGATCTGATTCACGAGGATTGTCAAAAAAATCCCTGGCAACATTTCACACACTGCGGAAGACTCTGTGCGCTTGTTATTGGTGCAAGATAGCCCATAATGCCCTTTATAAATCAGTTCATATGGCCTAATCCAGCCAATCAGGTTGAGTATCAGTGACAGTATAAAAGACTAGATGGTGGCCCGATTCTAACGCATCGGGTATTCTAGAATATGTATGTCGTTTATTTATGAAGATTTAAGAATAATGCAATGAATACATGAATATTACTGTGTATTACCTCATGTTACCATATATTACCTCATGTTACTGTGTATTACCTCATATTACTGTGTATTACACCATGTTACTGTATATTACCTCATTTTACTGTGTATTACCTTATGTTACTTATGTATTACCTCATTCACCTGTGTATTACCTCATGTCACTGTGTATTACCCATATTCAGTAAACATGACAGAAGTACATCAGACACTGTAACTGATAAAACATGTTCAGTACATCATCGGCAGTTGGTGAGTCACATGATCACATGGGCAGAGTTAGCCCTGCGTTGCTGATTGGCCGCGGCCGCACCAATCAGCGACGTGGGATTTCCTGGACAGACAGACAGGATAAGACGATTATATAAATAGATAGGCGTTGGTCAAGGAATGTCAATTGGGGTTTAATACTTTAGGCTGTTGTATTAGATTGAAAATATGGGTGATAGTCTCAGTCTATGAATACTAATCCAAGTGATTCAAGTGATATATAGGGTACTATTGCAGCTGGATAGTCTCATAGTCATTCAGTGTGATTGTGAATTGATTGATCTGTGACATATCTGCTGGATCTGGTCCCATCAAATAGACCAGGTACAATTTCAGATCTATAGGTTCGGAAGCCTTTAGGCAGCAGCAATTTAATAGGGTGAATTTTAATGTAATATTCAAAAAAAAATTAAAAGTGGAAATACAAAAACCTGGAACATTAGGAAAGCTGATTTTAAAAAATGAAAGGAAGAGCTTGTAAACTGGCACAATGTCATGGTAACTGAGGATACCGAACATATATGGGGCACGTTTAAGGATATGCTACTAGAATCCTGTAGAAAGCTTATACCCTCTGGTAATAAAATATCAAGGAATAAAAATAAATTATTATGGATAAATAAGACACTACAAAGCGTAATAAGACAAAAACAAAAGGGCACTGAAAACCTTGAAGGCCGAGAATGCAGAAACAGCGTTTCACAAGTATAAAGATATCTATAAGAAATGTAAAAAGGAAATCAGTCAAGCTAGCAAAGTTTTCTACAGAGAAACAAATCGCCAGTGACATTAACATATATCACCCAAAAAATTATAAATGCATCAATGCCAAAAAGCAAAAAAATAATGGATGGTACCAGCCCCTTAACCTCTTTATGACCTTGGACGTATCCATATGTCCAGGTTGGCTGGTGCTTACTGACCTTAGACCTATGGATACATCACAACGATTTTGTACGCACAGAGGCTGTGTGCGCACGATCACTGCCGAGTGTCAGCTGATTCTGACAGCTTACACCTGGCACTTTAACCCCCTAAATGCTGCAATCGATATCGATTGCAGCATTTAGCATGCAAGCAGAGGGAGGGAGCAGACTATTCTCTCCGATTGGTGCTCCCCGCATCATCATAGCAAGTGGCTGTTCAATGCCATGGTGACCTGATGTCATCTTGACAACATCCAGGTCACCAGGGCTAGCAAACATGCTACACCATGCTCAGAGCATGGTGTAGCAAGTTTGTCAGAGCAGTGCTGACAGTTTGTAAAGTATAGCAAAGGTCAAGCTTTGCTATGCTTTACAAGCGATCAGACTGCAAAAAGTGAAAGTCCCATAATGGGACAAAGTTAAAAAGTGAAAAAAAAAATTGTAAAATATTTAAAAAAAAAAATCACAAAATAATTACAATATATTGTACCCATAAATAAATATTTTTTATGAAAAAAATACACATATTTGGTAACACCATGTCTGGAATAACCTGATTTATAAAACAGTCCCACTAGTTAACCTCTTCAGTGAACCCTGCAAAAAGAAAAGAGGCAAAAAACTATGCTTTATCATCATTCTGCCAAAGAAAAAGTAGAATAAAATGCAATAAAAAATATGAATGCAAATGTAAATACCATAAATATGGCATCTCTCAAAACGTAATCTTGTCCCACAAAAAAAACACTATACAGCTACATTAGCAGAAGAATAAAAAAAAGTTATAGCTCTCAGAATAAAGCGATGCAAAATAATAATTTTTTTCTGTAAAATTAGTTTTTATTGTATAAAAGCACCAAAACATAAAAAATATAAATGTATTATCACTGTAATCATACTGATCCAAAGAACAAAGTTGCCCTATCAATTTTACCTCATGCAGAACAACATAAAAAAAACAATTCCTGAATTGCTGATTTTTGTTCATTCTGCCTCCCAAAAATCAGAATAGAAAGCAATCAAAAAAGTCATGTGTCTGAAAATGATACCAATAAAAATGTCAACTTGTCCTGCAAAAATAAGCACTCACATGACTCTGTAGGCAGAAACATGAAAAAAATTATAGCTTTCAAAATATGCTAATGCCTAGTTTTTGCAAATAAAAGCGTCTTTTAGTGTATGAACGCAGCCAAACATAAAAACCCGATATAAACCAAAGCAGTCTAATCACTTATGTCGTGTGAGGAACGGTGTAAAAAATAAATAATATCAATTCTTCACCTGCTGTTGATTTGTTCATGCTGCCTTCCAAAGATCACAGTAAGGCCGGAATCAAACATCGCATTGCACTCTGACCAATGTTAACCGATGGTGCAGCTCCTATCATCCGATGTTTTCTCGCCCATTTTATACGTGCGAGTGAAATCGCAGCATGCTGCGATTTTCAGCGTATTACGGCCGAGACTCGCCAATGCAAGTCAATGGGTGCGTGGAAAAAACGGATTGCACACGGACCAGACGTGTGACTTGCGAGAAAAATGCAACAGTTCTCCTGGTGACAGGAAATTTAATCATGGTTTCTCAGGAAGTTTTGACATGCAGATTAGCCTGGCACGCTACACTCCTAACCAGGAAGCACGCCTCCACAGAGTAAGCATGGCCAGAATTATAAATGTGGAAATGCTCCTAGTGCTGGTGCAGGAAAGGCCTGTTTTGTGGGACAAACGCGACCCCATTATGAGGACCGCTCCCGCAAGGAGGCAGCATGGAGGTCTATATGCGGCCACATGGTCCCTGGTTATGAGGATCGGCCTCGCGCGGAGCAACAAGAAATTAGTAAGTAGATCTATGCAACTATTGAGTTCACTCTTAAATCTAAAGTTACAATGCAGGATATCTTATGTGTGTCCTATATTACCCATATTGTGTAGGATACACATTTGCTACATCACAGGCCAAATTACACTGGGGCCTACATCTTCAAACACATCCAATCTGATCATTTGTATGCTATTTTCCTTTTCCTTTTCAGTGAATGATGTAACACGACAGTGGCGAAGTTGCCGGGACCAATACCGGCGTGAACGCCAGCAATTAGGGAGGAGTGGGGATGCAGCCCCTAAAAAATGGAAATATGTTTATTACGACCATTTGAATTTTCTGGCCCCCAGCATGGATCTTAGGCCGTAAGTGCATGCATTAAGGTACACCCTCAACACATGTTCTACTGTCTCCATAACTTATTGATTGTAATGTTCAATGTTTTCTATTCAACAGAACGGAGTCAAACCTTACTGAAAGAGAGATGGCATCCGACACCGAGGTCATCATTGACCCTGTCGGTGAAGGTGACGAAGTGGCTGGCCCATCTTCGGCACCCCCCCGACACCAATGAGCCAGCAGCACCACCACCAACATGTCAAGCAGCATCAGCATCCACACATGAGGCCAATCCCCAGGAGGAAGATGTGGGCCATAGCAGCAGTCCTACACTGCCGCTTGAAAGATCACCCCTGCCTTCTGCCTTACCACTTCGTGGACACCGCAGAGGAGTCGTTTCCACTTCTACCACCAGGAGGCAAGTGGATACTGGTGTCCTCAACTACCTTTCAAGGGCTGCCCATGATGATGAGGAAGAGGCTTTCTTTCGTAGCCTTGCTCAATATTTGCGCCCAGTCCCGCGTTCCCTCAGATTGCGTGCCCGAGGTGCTCTCCAGATAGTACTGGATGCTTGTGCCCCTCCCAACAATACTCTGCCCATTTTTATTTTTTTAGAAAGGTGGCAGTTGTCACAAACCAACTTTCTGCCGCTGCAAGATCTTCCCCACCAGCAGTCAGGGCAATTAGAGTCTGCACCCCCTACCTTCCATACACAGGCCACCCAAACCGAAGGGCAAAGAACCTATGGACACTTGCCCGAGTTCAGTGCACCTGCCCAATATGGCCACTTGAGCAGACACAATGTTGGAGGCTGGTCCCAACATGTGTCTGGTTGACATGGCCATATTGGGGGGTATGAAGCCATGGGTTACTCCAATAGCCAGGATGTGAGCCATCCATACCCCGCTCCATTCTATTATGGAGCGCTACCACAGGAACAAACCTTGGGCCTGAATACTGCATGGCCAACTTCCCTAGCCCAGGGTGAGACACATGTTGCCCAACAGAGCAGACCAACTTCTGCCCAAGGTGACAATCCCCCTTCACCCCCACCCCCAACTTACCACAACCTATAAAGA